>JAHBCN010002671.1:0-67500 GCA_019359885.1 Listronotus oregonensis
AATGATTGTTGCATATTATTCTTTAAACAACTACCTCATCTTATTTACAAAGGAGGCCGAAAAAAATTAATTAAACGAACTTACCTGTAAGTGATGTTCGATCATAATTATATGAAGGCCTCGAAAAGTTAAGTCCCCTATTTCCCACCCTTAAGGTATGCCAAACATATCTTTAAACAGAATGAAACCAGCACCGGACCATGGGTATGAAGGGGGTTCGGGTGAGCGGCGGAATTTTACTGCCCTTTCTTTGAACGCGTGTGGTTTGATGCAAGAAGGAAAACACTCTCTTATTTCTTGACAGGCCTTCATATAATTATGATCAACATCCCCGGTAAGTTCGTTTGATCTATTAAATACATTTACAGCATAAAACCAGGCATGAACTTTTAACAAATTAATATATATATATATATATATATTTATATATATATATATATATATATATATATATATATATATATATATATATATATATATATATATATATATATATATATATATATATATATATATATATATATATCTTTAATGTCTTAACATAATCTGACCGGTCCTGGATTTGACAATAGGATATAGGCCGGGCCAGAGACAGCAGCGTTCTAGGAAGCAGATTTTAGGGGAAGCTCAAGAAAAATGAATTCTTCGGCTCTTCTCTACAAAGAAGCAGAGATAATAAACACCATAAACTATGATGATATTATTGATGTTTTTGCTATTAAAAAGTCCCTAAAAAATTTAATTCTTGTTTCTTTATGCCCTTTCTTAATATTAATTTATCCTTTTAATTCCCTTTGGTTTTTTCTTACTCTATGTGGAACTTAAAAAGGTATATGGGGGACAAAATAAAGTGGCCTACACTCGTAAAAAATATAAATCCGGCACTGAATCTGAGTAAATATAAGGATTGACATTTCCTGAAGAAGCTTTTAGTTCTAGTTTATTCTAGTTAGTTCAGTATTTATTACACTGGTTTACAAAATTTTAGTATTTATCTGTTGCCGCAAATTTTATTGTGGCTGTTTGTTTGCTTATTGCATGTTATTTTCAAATGTACTCTCAAAAATGTTTGTGCAGCTCAAAAACTTTTTTTTAATTTTCTTTTAAGTATTTTTTGTTAATTACGCGTGTGTTTTACTCTTTTTAAATATAAAAAAATTAAAAATAATAATAATAATAATCATAATAAAAATAATTATTCATTTTTTTATAAAGCCCCGCAATTTTCCGATGGAAAATGGGTTTCGGCCAATTGCTTTTAAACTTTGCATAGTAATCTTTTCAACACGCTGATCAAAAGTCTCCACGGGCACAAAACCCAGTGTAGGGGGTTTTGGGGTTAAAGGGTTTGGAAATATTCCTTCCCACCATGAAAAAAAATTTCCCCCTTAATTTGTTCAAAATCCGTGAGCAGGAATTTCACATGGCAGGGACATAGGGGGAGGTGTGAGTGGGTATCCAATTATTGGGGTTGGAGTTTAACAAGTGGCCATACAGCTGGCCGTAAAATGAAATTCATGATCAAATGACATCGCGCCTTGTCAACAGGGAAGCAGATTTAAGTAGTTGGTGGGATTGGAGTCTGGAGTCGAAGAAGGGGTATTGAAAAAATCCAGCTACAGGGAATGTCAGGCTGTAGTTTTTGTAACTATTTAAGGTTCTAAAATTGGACAGCACTTAAAAAAGTTCCGCAGAGCAATTGACCAAATTGTTAGTTAAAAGACTCTCCAGTGACCTTTGACGGTGATTTTGGAAGGGTTGAAGGGCTTTTCGAGTTTTGTGCCCGTGAAGACTTGTGTGTTGAGAACTATCACTATGCAAAGTTTGAAAACAATCTTTGTCTGAAACCCATTTTTCATAAGGAATTTGTGGGGTCCTTTATGTGTTTTTCTAGCCGTAGATATCTAAAACTCAATAACTAGAGCTGATCAAAAAATTTTAATTATATTTTTGAGCTAAGCATGCCATGATTAGCCAACAACAGCGAAAATTTTCCCGGCAACATATTCATAGTAAACTAGTGTTATCAATTTCTAAAAATGAGTAAAAAAATGCAACTTTAAAATTAGTAAATTGTGATACACACAATATGACTAACCAGGATTAACCCGTTTTTCACGAAATGTCAATTCTTCCACTTAGCCAGAATATAATGAAACATCGTCAGATTGTGTAGCTTGATTATATGACATATATAAATAGATTTAAAAAAAAGTAGACATGACTGACTAGTTAGAAAACATATTAATAAGCAGAAGGTGTAAGGGTTGTAGTCAAAAAATTATGTCCTGCTCTTTCAAGAAGAACCTGTTCTTAAAAGCTTGACCATGTTTTTAACATCTAACATTTCTAAGAATATTTGGATAGCAAGCGCGCTGTGAAAACTTTTGCCTGCAAAATTCCTTTGTTTCTCATTAAACCTTCGATTTTGTCTCATGTAAAAAAACTGCCTTTACTTCACTTAAGGCATCCAGGATATGGATTGTATTTAAATGTGGTCCTAAATATTCTTTATTAGAAATACCCGTGTTCCTTTTTTTAATTTACAAAATCTACTAATGAAACTGATTATTGTTGTTATGTAAGCTTCATAAAATAGAAAGTTTAACGTAGTTTTTGGAAAAAATGCCCTAAATCAACCATATAATTGCTACGAACAATTACGCATGACTTGCTAATTACATGCACAGTAGGCACAGTTAAATAAATTAATTTCGTTGGGATTGCAGACAATACAAGTGAAAATGCTGAGAAAAATTTGTTGCGGTTATTCCGTAATTTGTTGGCAAAACTAGAAATTATTTTGTTTGACTAATCACGAATTGTTGTAGAAATCAGCGAAAGATACCGTTTTTAATATACAGTGTGACATGTAAAGTCAATGTTCCTTTGGGATTTTTGTATTAATAGTTTAATTCAAAATTTACCTTTTTCATCATAAATCAAGATGAGAATTACCCATTGAAATAGTAGTCACATAATTCGAATTTTCTGCCAAATTATATTGTTTTCTAAAAAATTCAAGGGTTGGATTTTTCTTCTTAGTTTTTGACAATTCTTGATTCCAGATACATTTTTCTTTAAGTAGCGCCAGAATAAATGTGTGTTTTTGTACAAAATCCAAATGGGGCTGTTAAAATTTGCTCATGTGATCTAAAGTTAACCATAAAATATCTATTTTTTAAAAGAAAGTTTTGTCTAAAATTATAACATGATTATAATTAAGAAAAACAGGTACACAGTGCCATTAGTAAAGTCTAAATTAAGTTAAAAAGTTATAGGTGTTTTTTTTATTCATTTTATTTTTTTTTAGGAATTTGGCTTTGTTAAAATAGTTTTTCTTAACAAAGATATTTTATGACGTTACCTTATATAGGGTTAAAAACAAATAAACATATGTGATGCACAGGTGATTAAATTTTAATAGTCCAATTTGGTTTGTAGATAAATTTTCATTTAAGGTAAAACGTAAAACTGCTTTTCTTAAGAATTAAATAAAATTAAAATATGGGGTTATTAAAAACGTCCTTTATCTAATTAAACAATAACGATTTTTTTATCGTCTGTAAAACGAGATAGTAACAATCAAATTTTGCATTGTCGATATCTGCCATGTATGAAAGCCGCGCATTTATTTCGGAATATCTCGAAAATGGTTTTAACGATTTTTTTTAAACTTGAATCAAAGTATAAAAAACATTTAAAAAGCCAGATTTTTTTATAGTTTTGCCAAAAAGATACTGATTTTCAAAAGTTTACATAGGTATTTTTGTTATCAAGAAATAACGTACAATATTTTATTCTTTTTTTTTCGTAGTCGCTCTTATGGAAGGTGTATTTTAGGACTAGGTGGGTCCAAAAAGTGTAAAATAGTGTAAAATATGATTGTTTGTACAGTCTCCTAAAAAAACAATATTTTCAAGCATTGAGAACCTCTAACTCCTGGTAAAACGTATTCGATCTTATTTGGAACAGCGCTAAATTTGTGGTCCATTCAAAATACTGCATCAGGAATTAAATTAAAATAGGTAAAAATGAAATGATCCGTACGGTACTAATCAAGGGAATCCCGGCTCATTCAACAATCAATTTTTGTTAGAAAGAGATCGGCGAGTTCGGCACGGATGGCATGAAGGAGACGAAGATAAAAGCTGTTTAGGTGCAATTTACAAAAAATGGGCAAAAAATCAAAATAGTCTTATACATCTATTATTTTGCATTAATTTTTATAATCTTTGTAGGTATTTTAATAGGAATTTTGGACTTTAAATAAAATAAAATAAAATTGGACATAAAAGGCGAATCACGTAAATACTAAAAATTAATGCTAAAGTTAAATGTTGGATAAAATTAATATTTTAAAATATTCTATATTATGCGCGCCTTACTGGTCTATATTGCAAAATTCAATCTCGTCTCCTATTCAGTTGGTTCTCAGCCAGATTAGCTTGTATCGTTCTTGTTTTAATCTGACATGTTTGAAATCTACCCACAACTTCTTTTAATTTCGCAATGTTTTTAAATGCATGTTTTTTTGTTTTTCTAATCATGAAATAAATCTGCTTTAAAACAATGCGTTTGTGTAATAGGTGGCAACAATACGTTTGTTGTGTCTGTGATAAAATTATACAATACAACAATCCTAAGTGCTCTTTTTAAAAACAAAATACGTAACTTATCAAGGGTTATAGGTGCTAAAATATGTGCGATATGGCGAAAAGTCAGCAGTATAAATTATAAACATAACATCTTAAAATAATTTTATTTACAAGGATGTTTAATAAGTCTTGCCATTCGATATGAAAAAGGCGATTTTATACTTAATATCATTTTTCCGAGCTTCAAATAACTTGTTTTAATTTTTAATATGCGTCTAATTTATGGATTTTATCATTGAATTGAGAATCTGAGATACGCTTTTAGAGTTGCTTTTACCTCTTTGTTCTATGAAAATCGCTTCTTATGCATGAATGTCAGAGAAGCTGAATCCTACGAATTGGGTGGATGTTACAACATTTGAACAACAACGATTTGTGCTTAAATTTAATGATTTTTGCCCTGATTTTTTAAGCTATATAAAGATGCGTTGCGTCGTCTTGATGATTTTTTCTACCAGCCAAAATGTTACAATAATAATCGAAGTTTATTATTTTACCAATTTGTAGGTAACTCGTGAACAAAATTCCTTTAGCATCTCAAAAAACTAATGCTATACTAAACACTTCTTGGTCGATTCTAAAATCTAATTATTTTCACAGCCAAAGAACTAGGTTTACACAATTTCTTAGCTTTTTGTCTTGATTTAGAATTATAGTGGTTTTTATCTTTTCCTAAGTTTGTGAGAAAATCTTAGGTTAGGTTAGGGTTGGGTTTAAAGGGTTGGGTTTTATATTCCTCCCAATACGATCAGACTTTTAATGAATCCGATATCAGATTGGGAAAGAGTTCTTAGATCTCCTTTTACTCCTGTCGCCAACGGACACGAGCACAATATGTGTTCTGGTGCCCCTGTTTCCTGAAGAGTATGACGAGCAGACGATTAGATCCGTTATGCCCTCCTCTCCGGGTCTAGTGACGTAGGTAGTTACCAGGTCCTTGATACAGGAACCAGATTGATGTTCCTTCTGAGGCCGCATCTCCGGCCTTACCCTATAAAAATGGTCTTATCCGCTTTCTGTTTAAAGCCCGGGAACCATTTTCCCTATTAAAGCTGCTCTGTCTGCCTTCTGTTTGGATTCAGGAATCCCTTTCTAAGCACCTGTTTGTTCGGGATGGATTACCCTTCCCCGTAAAACAGGCACCGGCGACTTCAGGGGCACCTGAATATAATAATTATTAAATAGTAGGTAAACCTTCAATCGATTAACAAATTTGAGTCCGGTAGGTTAGTAATTACTGTATCAGAGACGATAAGTGTCGCTAAGCAACACTTACTCATTTTTATAAATCAAATTAGACATTTAAAAGAATGCCAACATGACTTTTTCCTCCACTTATTGACTGTTGCCACAGGGAAAAAGAAAATGCAATTTTCAGAATATAATGTGTTTTTTATTTTTGAAATCAAATAATGACACAGATATAACTTACAGTATAAAATAAAATACATTAGGATACGATAGGACTTATTACAGTTACTTGTTTAGATATTTTTGACTCCGCTCCTAACGTCGCCTCGTCCATAATTTCTAACTCGTACTGTTACAAGTAACCCACCGGACGTAAATTACTATAACAGGCGGTCAGAAATTTCTTTCGATGTTACACCTTTCGAAAATATATATTTTTTCACAGTACAATGTTTACTTTTTTCCATTGTGAAAAAATACTGTGACTCATCGACTTGAACAGCTGGAAACTTACGAGCAAGTTGACAGTTCTACCCGAAACTCCACTTGTGTTTCATTAAATGTTACTGGTAGTTTTAGAAAAAATAGGATAAACCTAGTAGCGTCATCTTTATCAAATGACAAAATTTATTATGCATTCGCTTAATAATGGCATCATACTTTGTCGAATATCTTTAAAATTATATAAAATTTTTATTGCCTACCAACAAATATATATATATATATATATATATATATATATATATATATATATATATATATATATATATATATATATATATATATATATATATATATATATATATATATATATATATATATATATATATATATATTTTCTATCCAATCTTATCTTGGAAGTAGCAAAATTTTTTATCAAGGTAGCTTTTTCGATAAAATCAAAAATAAAAAGTTTTCTCTTAAACACTTTCGTACATACATATATATATATATATATATATATATATATATATATTATATATTATATATATATATATATATATATATATATATATATATATATATATATATATATATATATATATATATATATATATATATATATATATATATATATATATATATAACAAAATCTATAATTTTAGACCCGTCATTACCTCTTCTATATTTTTAATATACATATAAAATTTTAGGCTGCTCACACTGCCAAAATTTACACCTGCAGAATTATGTATTTCTTAAATTAATTATCTAAAAAATAGGAAAAACCTATATATTATAAATACTACATGTGTTTTATTATGTATTGTTTTTGGGCTAAATTATCTCTTACAAAATTATATTTTTATTAAATTGTTTCAATTAAATTCTTTATTGATTTTTTAAAATTAAATGCTTATTTAATAATAATAATACGAGTTGGAAAAAATGGATTTAGACAATTTAACCTTTAGTTAAAGGATGATCTACTACAAATTAAGAATAAATTAGAAATTAAAATTTGAAGTTAAAATAAAAAACTGCGGCATAAAAACCGTTTGAAATATTACATAAAGAATTTAAAAACAATAAAGAAAAATAAAGCTTTTAGGTAAGATTGAAAACGAAAACCTATTAAAGGTGATGGTAATTGATATAAACCTTCAAAGTATTTCACAAACCATTTTGCTGTTAAAGAAAATATTGAGAGTTTTTATTGAAAATCCTTCTCTTTATTTTAATCAATAACAAGATTACGCTATTATTCCCAACAAAGAATTTTACAATTCGTAACTCAAAATCCGTAAACTGTATAAACAAAATTAAAAATATCGTTCTTGATAGCTAAAAATAAACAGAATCGAAGAAAATATATTTTTATTACGAGAGTAAAACGACACATTAGTTATTTATGCTTCCCGAAAAAACACAATTTAATGCACATTAGCGGTGAAGAAATATTTATTGTACTGCAGCACACAGCATGGAAAATGTCAATAAAACGCTCTGGGTAATAAATTACTTTTTTGTTAATTTCGCGGCGTAACTAATTTAATTTAATTTTATACAGAGTGTAAAACATAAATGATTTTAAACGATTTTAAAAGTAAAATGTTTAAACTATCTTAAAAATTAGCTTTAAAGTAGAGTTGAAAAAAATTATAATTAATTAAATATATAAAAAAAAACTTAAAATGAATGATTTTTCTACAAACCTGTTAAAAATTCAATTTTTAACACTACAGCCTGTGTGCCTTAAAGTAATATTTTAAAGCACTAGTGTTAAAAGTGAAAATTTTGAAAGTTAACGTCAACGTTTGTTTATTCACTAACATTTATATTAATTGTACAATTAGATTTCCTGAGCAGTAAATCCAGCGATGCTCTACAACACAATTTATCTCTTTAAATGGATCGATGCAACCAATACTGTCTCCTACATTTCAATTTCGCGGCGTAACTAATTTAATTTAGTTTTATACAGAGTGTAAAACATAAATGATTTTAAAAGTAAAATTTTTAAACTATCTTAAAAATTAGCTTTAAAGTAGAGTTGAAAAAAATTATAATTAAATATATAAAAAAAAAACTTAAAATAAATGATTTTTCTACAAACCTGTTAAAAATTCAATTTTTAACACTTGTGCCTTAAAGTAACATTTTAAAGCACTAGTGTTAAAAGTGAAAATTTTGAAAGTTAACGTCAACGTTTGTTTATTCACTAACATTTATATTAATTGTACAATTAGATTTCCTCAGCAGTAAATCCAGCGATGCTCTACTAGCCGCTTAATTTATCTCTTTAAATGGATCGATGCAACCAATACTGTCTCCTACATTTTCTTCCATTTTAAGTTGATCTTAAGTAACAAGTAAAACGAGCTAACACTGACACAATGTATCAAATTTGAAGTAAACATGCTGTAACTAACCAACATTAATAATCGTTGTTAGAATTCATTATTAAAAACCAACTTTAATAATTTTTATATACGATGGTATGTAAAACTATATTTTCCAATTTTTGAATAATTTAATTTTTTACTGAATTATTGCGTCTGTAGAAAAAATATTATATGATATTTGTGTTAAAGGTAAGTTTTAAGGGACTCATTTGATTTCATATTCGTGTCTTAAAATTGCACTTTTTACACTTATATTCTAAATAAGCAATAATAATAAACAATATTTAAGCCATTTTTAAAATTTAGACTTAACCCTGCTTTGAAGTCATAACAAATAAACATTTACTGAGAAGGGCATGTTTTATTCCTGTAAGACAATATCAGGAAATACTGAAGAGCATTGACTTAAATAGGTTTTGATCACCTAATAATAGTCATCTTCAGTTAGGTGCAATAAGACGCGGACATTGTTAGTAAAATGTTTTTATTTTTTTACTAGATTTTGTTTATTTTTTATTGCAGAGAAAAGGATTATTTAAATAGATTCCTCCTATTTTATTTTTATAAGCCTGTAAGCTTTTCAGTCATGTCATAACTAATAAAAATTACTATAACATAACTAATTAAAAGCAGTTTAATATTTTTCTTTTTTTTTCAGGTAAGTACCAGTCCCACTAGTTTGATCAACAAGTCTAATGCCAATATTCCTAAAAGAAGATAAGGTAAAAAATATTTTTTGACATACTAATACTTTTTAATAAAATAAACGTGTTTTTGTGTGTGCCGCCTTGTAAGTATTGCAAGCTCAGAGTAAAATAATTTATGAATAATACTGTTCTTTTTTCTTTTTCGCGCCGTTGCAGCATATTGTTCATTTATATGAGATGTAGTTATTTTTCTTTTAAATCTGGAATTATACAATTTATTATTTATTTATGCGGCAATATTTTTTGATATCTCGGTCTTAACAATTATGATTTTTATTATAAAAGCCTTAAAATCTCAGCCATATAACAATATAAAGTATCTAATATTTAAAATCTAAAAAATTTGGAAAACTTTTAATCATCTTTATTTACCAACATAAAATCCATATTTTTTCAATATTATAGTGTTTTCTTATAAATACTAAAATCATTTCCGAAAGTTTTATTCTTTGTAAACTATAATAATATATTTTCAATATGTATGTTTTAAAAGTTAAACATTCAGTTTAATTTGGTAATAATCTAATAGATATATATAAATTATTTATATAATTAAAATCATATATATATATATATATATATATATATATATATATATATATATATATATATATATATATATATATATATATATATATATATATATATATATATAATATATATATAATATATCTTAATACTTTTTGTGTAATTACAAATTAAAAGTATGATATATCTTATCAAAGACATAAAGGTGTGTGTATGTAAATTGAGCAGCGCCTTTACGTAAAAACAATAAAAAAGCAGCATTCCAACATTTTTAGGGCGTTTGTTTACTAACACCTCCACGTCAGAACACAAAGAAATCTGTAATTTGTTTGACGCGTGTGTCATTACTCGTGACCAAAGAAGAACTCCATTGTGCCGTCTATGTTCCTATCATTGAAACTCTACCATAATGACGACCAAAATGAAGGCAATAGGGACGTTAGCGCTATAGGCTATGCGCTGTCACATTCTGGAGATTTCCCAACTATATTCTGTAGTACAATATGCCCGACCTTTAAAACCTTGAGTTTAAGGTTTTTTCCAGAAATTAAACAAATTGTTTGTGAGAGAAAATGACTCTAAAAGACTTATTAACCCATTGTCTGTTTTCTTTAGTGTGTGTTTTTTAAAATAAATATTATTTTTTAAAATTAAGTGGTTTCTTAAAATTAAAGTAATTACGGTATGTGTTTTTAAACCTTTTATTAGTCTTTAATTTTTTTTTATCAAAATAAAAAAATTTTTAAAAGTTTTCTTAAATTAAAAATTATATAGTTTTTAACTAGTCAATCCAAATTTGTTCTCAATTATTTTTGGAAAATATAACAGTTTAAAACATGGTAAATTTTATTTTTTGCTCTCCTAAGAATTGTTAAACCTGAGTTTCGTCACTACGTCAGGAGACCAACGTCATGTGTAGAAAGCCACATAGGCATATTTCTTTATGATTTTGGCAAACCTGTAAAATCTAAGTTGGTAAACTGCACTGGACTGTACAAATACACAAAATATTACTAAAAACAGTTAAAAACTATTAATTTTGCAAACATTTTTAAAAGAAAAAACACATCACATCGCACACCCAGAGCTGTCGGTAATAGAATTAAAATAATTTAAAAGTTGTATTCAATTACTTCTCAGTTATTGGATTACTTTAATTTAATTTTTTTCCGAAAAAGAGTATACGTAAAATTGTATTTGAATTATTAAGCAGTAGAATAATGTAATCGTAATTGGTAAGTGATTTTCACGAATCCCAAGTAATTCAATTACTTAGAAAGTAATTCAGTTATTTAAAAGATATTGAATTACTTAGGAACTAGTTCGATTACTTAATAAATAATTGAATTACACGATAAATTTAATTACTTTTCTCTATGTAAAAACTGCCGGAATTTTGGCCAGTCAGAAAGAGCATTTTGAAACACGGCGGGTCAGTTTAAATTCGGCGAGCGCCGCCTCCGCGCCGATTTAGTATTTTTAATTGTTGCTTACCGCCACCGTTTTTATACCTTTTTTTGTATAAAAATCTGTAAATGTTTGGGGTAGGATAAAAAATTTTTTTGAGTCATTTAATGTTAATTGCCGAAAGGCGTTTAACCCCTGGCGTATTATGAATATTAGTATAAATTTTTATTTGTTTAGTGTATTTTTTTTATATATGTTGTAATTTAAATGGAAATTCCTAAAATATTCAACTACTTGAATCCTGAATTTTTTTTTAAAAAACATTTATTTTGGTAATCGTAATTTTCTACTTGAAGAGTAATTGTAATTAATTAAATTTTTTTTTAAAGTAATTGAGACAGCTCTTTTTTCCCAAACTAAATTAAATAAAAGCAATGACAGTTGACAAATGGCATGAGTTTGTAGCCTTAGTTATTTTGGAATTATTTCTAAAAATCCCAAAAAGGTTTAAAAAGTGGTAAAATAAAATAAAAAATAGATTACTTTATTTCCTTTTAAGGCATCATTTATGATTATCCTGCTTTGATACTTTCTTTTATTTTTCTTAAATTAAACTTGCATATGGGTTTTAAAAAAGGTCAAAAACTACCAATTTACTCTCCTTTAAGGTTCCAAGGGGTTAGGGCACCTTTCATTACTTTTTCATCAACACCCTTAAAGGTTTCCTTTTGTTAAAACCATCTTCAAATCGTTAAAAATAATAATCAAGATTTAGATATGGATCTTTAAACTTATTTATATCTTTCGGTCTTGGTGTAAAGTAAAAATTCTGAATACATTTGCATAAATTCGGCCTTAATCTTCTTAGACTAGCCGCGGAGTTAAGATCCTTCGTTTTACATTAAATGAAGAAAAAAAAAAAAAGTAATTATGCTAATAGAAAAGAAATATGGTTTCCATACTTAATTAATTCTTACAATATCATGAATAATATTGTGTCGAAACTTTTTTCACTAAAGCAATAAAAGTTTTGCAAAAAATCTAAAAAAATCTCTTAACGAATTAAAAGGTGATGTGTTAGTAGAGGATCATCCAATAAGCACTGAAAAGGGCTATACTGTGTTGTTGGTTGGACATCGCCCAGGCATCAGGTATGGCTAGTGTTGTAAATGTAAATTCCCGTGAAAATATTTTCATGGAAATGAAAATATTAGAAATTTCCGAATGTGTCTTGGAAATATTGTAAATATTAAAAATTTTAAAAATATTGAAAAAAAAAACTTTTAACACCACCAAAACAAAAATTCCTAAATATTTTTTATACTTATGTGCAGTACAAATTTCACACTTGAAAAATAATGTTCGAAAAAGTACGTATATTATTAAGGTATGTACACACCGAAAAAACAAACAAGAATAAACATTCGTTCTTGTTCACCTTGTTGTTATGTGTTCTTTGTTTTTTTTGCGTTTTTTTTTGTCTACATAGGGCAATCAAATATTTGTTTTATCTTGTTTGACCAGTTGGAAAAGTTATGGATGACGACGAAAAAAATTTTATTTCTCTTTTAGGTATGTAACCCCGAAAAAAAAAAAAAAAACAAACATTCGTTCTTGTTATTTTTTTGTATGTTTTTTTTATTTATTTTGCTTCTTCTTCTACATAGCGCAACCAAATTTTTTTTTACTCTTGTTCGACTAGTTGGAATAGTTATGGATGACCATAAAAACAAAAATTCTCTTTGATGTACCTACGTATAATACACTGTCGTCATTGTTACCTCAGTACCGACTGTACTTTATATTGTTAATTAATTATTATTTTGCTTTTACCTTATTTTACTCGAGCAGTTTTAAATACTTTGGAAATTTAATTCGTTTCTCAAAGTCCGGCCAAATCTGACCATTTATGGTATTACCTATGATAAACCTTTTTTTAATATTTGGTTTTTGAAGTTTGTATTTTTATTTTTATATATTCAATATATCTAATATTTCTTTAAATTTTCCAAGTTTCCTAATATATTTGCGGAAATATTTCCAGAAAAATGAGATTTGTTCCAAAAAATATTTCCGTAAATTTTCCATTACTAGATATGGCGCATAAATTTCACCCATCTCGGTCCGAACTTAAATCTAGCCTGCTTTTAAACGCCCGTCTCGGCCCAAGTTTATATTTAATTAATTTATTAAAATATGTTTCGAATTCTAGTTGTGCTTATTTCATAATATTTTAAGGAAGTGCATAAGTTTTGCAGATGACGTTGATTCGAAGAACCTAATACTGTATTAGAAGAACATCTGAGAATTTTTAGGTAAACAATACACTTATCTTTAATACACCTTTACTTATTTTTCTTTACCATTATCTGCATAGATAATAATTACAAAACTCTCTCTGTTGGTAAACTCCATAATCTCATTAGTCCTAATTCTAAGCAGGGTTTATCGCACTTCAGGCCGAGTTAGGCATTTTTCAAAGGGAAATAAAATCACATTATCTGATATATCCCTTTCTTGGAGCTGAATTGGACGACGTTGGCTTAACATAAAGTAGCCATCTTGTCTATTTTATTTGCAGAATCTAAATGAATACTTAAGAAAATAATTTTTACTGAAACAAAGAGATACGACCTAAAATTAACATTTCCTTAATGGGACACCCTTTGTATTGGTTTATTTTTAAAAATTTTTTTGTTACTAAATATAAAAACAAAAGAATTTTTATTATAGCTATTGAATAAAGTGAGATTTGTTTCAAAAACCAGCCAATCATAGGGCCTTCCATCAATAAATTGGTAATTTTATATTATATCTTTGTTGACTGCTTTTTATCAAAAAATACAAATATAAAAGCAAATATTAATCATTAACAGGAATATATAAATAAAAAAATACTAATTTATTGTTACCTGTCAAATTTCTCGGTCATCATAATTAGTTAAATATAAATGATAATTCTAAATAATTCAACACGCAAATGATTTATTAAAGTTTTTGCTGTCAGCAGGAACGTTAAAATCTGTAAATCTGCCAATAAAAATATTATAGTACCTAGGATAATCGTTTTAAACTGTTCATACCTTTTTTTAAAGTCAACTAAAAAAATTGTTTTATTATGGAATATTACCTTTTGTCCATTAGCAAAGACCATAATAGAATTAAAAAAACTTATATATTGAAATTGATAGACGTCAAGAAAGTACTTCTAATTTAGCTATAAAGAAACTATAAATGCATTTTACATTCATACAAGATTTGACATTTTTTTAATTAATAATTGAATTTTATTAGTTTTAAAAATTCTAAGGACCTATTGAATTTAAAATCCTCCTAATATTGTACTATGTGGTGTTCTTCTTTTTTCCTTAGAAAATTATTCGTATTATTTAATTATCTGGTTAACGGGGTTCTGAGCTTTCTATCAATCAAATCTAACGTTTGTGCTATACATATCGTTACCACAAAATAAGGGTGAAACAACAGAAAACTTTAAACAAATGACCAACTTAAAATCTCAGATTTTCAATGTGTTACTAAGTAAATATTCATTAAATATTTTTTACACCAAATAAGATGTGGTTGACCCTGTTGATAGCATAACAAAATTTTAAAATTATTTCGATATTAAGCTAAAAACAAATTTTGATGTAAATGTTATGGTCATGCCACCTTTCCTGAAAAGAAATTAACATCAATAGGTAAGGTTAGGTTAAAATGAGCGGACTTTTTACGCCCTTCAAAGTGACCGCTCGGTCTATTGTGGCTCACACCTATTTATATTTCTCCTAATAGAATCGGACTTTAAATGAATCCGATATCAAATTGGGAGTTCTTACCTCTCTCCTTACGCGTGCCGCTACCGGACACGAGCACAATATGTGTTCTGGTGTTCCTGTCTCCTGGAAAGTATGATGAAAAGACGATAAGATCCATCATGCCCTTCTCTCCCGGTATAGCGACATGGGTAGATACCAAGTCATTGTTACAGAAACCAGATGTACCTTCTGAGGCCGTATCTCCGGCCTTCCTCTATAAAAACGGTTCTATCCGCTTTCTGTTTAAAGACAGGGAACCCTTTTACCTAAAAAAGCGGTTCTGTCCGCATTCTGTTTGGATTCAGGGATCCTTTTCTAAAGGCCTGCTTGATGGATCAGTCCTTCCCCGTGAAACAGGAGTCTGTGACTTCAGGGGCACCTTTCGAAACGGATTCACCCGTTTCGGTCGGCGCAACCTTGTCTGCTTGTGACCTTTGAAACTTTTTTCCTATGAAAGCGATTCTGTCCGCTTTCTGTTTGGAGCTAGGGAAATAATAGTCCACCACGGCAGAGCCCCGCATTACCGCAGTAAGGCTAGATACTCCGAGACGTCGCCCGGTATCTCAGAGGCACCGTTGGAGACACCTGTTTATGGCACAGGATGTCATTCACTCATCAGCACGGTATGCTAACACCTTGAGTTAAGCCTTGTGTTCGTCTTAGCCTTGGATCCTGTCCCATACGCTAGCGGCTGGAGTTGCTGATAACCGGCAACTCCAACGCATGTTACAAAAGATCCTACTGGGCCCAACCACGACATCGACGTGCGAACACAGCGGTGGGATCAATAGGACAACTTTTGCAGTTATGTTGTTTTCCTTCTTACATAAAAATAAGTTAGTTTTGAAACTTACACAAAAACAGACACTACAAAAAAGAGTCACTTAAAAAAAAAACTTGTATAGGTACCGTCAAATTTTTGGTCTTGAGTGGTTAAAATTTGTTAAGTAAAAATGTGACGGCGACAATAAAATCGTAGTATCGCGCGTATTAAGTATTTAATTTATCTGCCATTTTTTTCCGATATAACTTAGAAATTGCATTTTTGATCATTCGTCAGTTTTCTTCCGGAGTGACGATATATCACAGTTCTAAGTTTTTACCTTTTTTTTTCCCTTATTCTTTTTTAAACAACCATTAATGGTTACTTCACCTAATGAAGTACCACTGTGCACTTATCAAAATTTAAGTCAACGATTAGTCCAATAACTGAAGACCTGAAAGTACCCAAAGCTGTAAATAAATCTGTACATTTTTCATTTCTGGCGCAATTCTTAGGTCTTCGCGCATGCTTTCGAGCGAGAAAAAATTTATCACGACTTCCCCCGTGGGAACCGCGAAATGGCCCTCAAATCCCAAAATTGGTTTTCCATTTTTTTCGAAACCAATAATTTCAAAACAGCCCTCAAAAAATCGATAACATACAGTTTTCTAGAACTCCGAAACGGTAAAATATCAGATGGGCAAACAATTTTTTATCCAAACGCAAGAAAGATGGTCAAGGAAATTTTCTGGGATCATTAAAACTTGCTAAGTCATTAAAAAAAATTAATAAAAACTTTTTCAAAATATCAATAAAATAATGAGATACTCTCAAAAATTGGAAAAAAAAACTTTGACCGCTTTTTAATATTTGAAAAGAATGGACCCAAAACTCATATGCAATGATAGGTACGAGTTTTCCCATTCCAATGAACTTGAATAATTAAAAATGTACATTATTGCCCGAATACTGGAACAATTCGTCCGCCCGCTTATAAGTGAATTCATGAAGATACGGCATTCTAGCGGTAGAGCGGCAGCTGAAATAGGGGACTTTGGTCCCGTTATTCTAAAACTATGATTTTTGAAAAAAAATATGTTCCATTTTGAAGATTACAAGGCGATCTTCATTTTTTTTTAAACAAAATTCCCAATTGCATATTTTGGCAGATATTAGCGTGAAACCCATTTTTCGGGCCTTGAGGGGCCATTTTCGGCCCTTTCCACTGTTAATGTTGATAAACTTTTTTTCGCTTGAAAACATCCCCGAAGACCTAGGAATTGCGCCACAAGGGAAAACTGTACAGATTTATTTACAGCTTTGTCCCTTCATTTACTGGACTAGATCAGTTCTACTGAAGAATGATGAAAAAAAAATTCTAATAAAATTATTTAAGTAGGTGAAAAAACTGAAAATTCAACAACCATTTCCTACTCATTAAATCAGTACGTGTCATTATTTTCGTCAATAAAATTGGTAATGGAACAATATACCGAATGTGTCACTGATTAGGTATTTATTTATCGCACCATAAAAACACAAAGAATAAAGCTCTTTTAAGCCTCTTTTCAAGCCTTTATTACAGAGGTATTGTTAGAATTTTAGTAATGAACAGTGAAATCATTAAGTAATTCACATCACCTGGCATGTCCAATCATGTGGGAAAATTACATATTATCAACGCATGAAGTATGTGTGTGAGACGGAGAAAAAATAAAATTGTTTGCCTAATACAGGAAACATGATGCAGTTTTTGCTTTATAATAAGCAATTTGTTCGATGTTAGTTTTTATCTTTATGGGATATTTTCTGCCCATTATTTGTATGTACAGTTGCGAAAAAAATTCAGTATTAAAATTTTCTTTCAGAGCATTTAAAACAAGCAATAAAGATGTATTTTTTTAATTATTACTTCGTGCGCTGAACTGAACTTTATATCCTACATTGATCATAATTGTGCATTAAAAGATTAACGTTAATATTGTATTTAATTTTATTTGTAGAAAGCTGCATCATCAGCAAAATCTGTTAATTAAAAATAAAGTTATTTTGCGCCTATTTGCAATACAGCCTTTTGGTTTGTGCTCTCCTTTTCTGTTACAAAAGTCCTGTTTCTTTCATTAGGTCCAGTAGACTCCCACCAAAATGTTTATGCAAAAGAGGGATTCTGTTCTCTAAATTTCCGAACATATGTTAACAATGTCTTTGGCGTTTCAGTACATTACAGTATATTATGTGTGAGCGGTTGGATCTCCTCCTCGTCACAAATCCTGTATATTGTTGGACCGTAGTGTATGCTCATTTTCTGCAAGAGTTTCTTTAGTAGTCCCACAACTGGTTTTAGATGAGTGCGACTTAGAAGGAGGAACTCAGCTGTTAGTTTCATGGCTTTGACCAGGTGATACGTGCCAACGATCTAGATGTTGTTTTTGGGTCCATCTGTCTATTGTTGTTTTCATCGCCCTTTTTGATAGTCCAAGAACTGGCTTTGGACCGTTAAAATTTCTACATTAACCAGCTTTTGCTAGTTTATCCGCTTTTTTATTGCCTCCTACTTTCATGTGTCGAGGAACCTAAAGCGGTCTTATTTTATTGTTTTTTGGCTGCAAGTTCTATTTGGTCATTTGGGCACTCCGTTGGGATTTTGGATGTAAAATTTAAAGCTTTTGGGACAGGTTGATTGGCTAAAAGAAATGTGCTTTGTTATAAATACTAATATATTTAACGTAATACAAAAATAAGGTCAGATAAGGAATAATTTGCCCAACAAATATTATATTAATATATTGAATTTAGGACTTCCAAATGTTTCGTTTTTTGTAACTAAATTCAAAATAAGTATCATTTTCTAACAAATATTGCTGAATTTCAGTTTTTGAACTTGATAAAGCTGGTGCTTTGTGTAGCAGACGGCTGTGGTAGCTTGCGTTATCCATGACAATACCACTGTTGTTTGGAATACTTTTAAAAGATAATTTTGAAACCAGTTTTCAAAAAGTTCTGCACTTGTATTTTCATGATAATCCCAGCTAGAATCCAAAATATTCTTTGCAGACAACAGCAAGCAGTTTGGGACAAATCCGTCTTCTGAACCAGCGTGTATTATGGTAATGCGTTTTCCTTTATTTGAAGATGCTTTCGTCTGACAGTTTTGACTGAAATCAACCCATCCTTTGGATACTGTGTCGTGTGTATCAAACCATGTTTTATCAAGGTAAATTATGGATCTGTTTTCTAACCTATATCTTTTAATTTCTTGAAGGTAATTAAATCTCCAAGTGCGTAATCTGTGCGATTCCATTACTACTTGTCTTTTGTCTAGTTTGCGGTGTTTAAATCCCATTTTACAAACAACTCTATGGAGGGTGGCACGGCTAATATTTATATTGGTTTCGTCTTCGTCTAGCTTCTTTTTCAGTTTATCCAAGCTAGGAATAACTCTGCTTTCATAAAGACAATAAATTTTTCTTCTTATTAGGTCCTGATCACTATTGTCTATACGGTGAGATTGAAAATCACTACGTATTTTTCTTTTCTTCATTTCTTCACTAATAATAATATCCCTTATCGATGATATTGCAGTTTTTGTAAGAAGACAGGTTTCTTTTAAAGCTTCTTGTTTAATTAGACCTCTACTGATTAAAGTTTCATACACATTTTTTACAACCTGTTTTGCATCTAATGACAAATGATTTCGACGCGACATAGTTATATTCTCGTAAAACAACTTTTTCAAAACGCACAGTAAAAACGGTTATTCAACACTGCCACTAAAATATTAGCCAAAATATTTATATGCCTAATTGTTAATACTCAAGAAATACCTGGCTCACCCCTGCCCTTATGAAGAAATGGGTTTACCCAATAACAATAGGTAATAAAATCGTTAAAGGTTAATTGGGGTATGGTCCGTAAAAAGCCATAACTATATACTTTGAGACAGACTATACAGATACTTTAATTTATAGCTTTGAAAATTAATAAGGTTCAAAGTAATGTCTTTTTTTTATATACTATTTACCTTCCAATAAAAAGAAATGCCTTTATTTAAAAATATCTGAAACAGAGAAGTTTATTCAAGTATATTTTTTAGAGTATTCCTTGTTATACCATTCAAAAGACTAAATTCTTAGTAGTAAATAACACAAATGTATATCGTCACTTCAAAAGAAAATACAGTTCTTGTTTATTATCAAAAAAAAGTAATAACTGCAACTAACTCTATTGTCCAACGAAAAGTGACACATTTTACTGAAGACAAAATATGACTACTTAAGAGTCCATTCGCGCCGCGAAAATTGGATCCAATTTGGGGTTCGGGGCATAATGTTTTTCTCAAAAACGGTATAAGTTATCGATAATTTTCGAAAACTATATGAAAGCCAACACTTAAATCTAGACTTCTGCTGTAATAGTTTTTTAAATTTGAATTTAGTTTTTAATATTTCCTTGAGTAAAAGTCACCCTAAAATCGGTTATGTTTAGATACTATTTTCTCTTAACTTGACTCATATTTTAAAAATCCGTTACAGCAGAGGCATAGATTATTTCCTTACCTCTAAAATGGTGTACAATTTATGTCATTTAAGTGAAAAATAGTTACCGAAAAACGTTATCTCCTGTAGGCTTGCAATCGAAAACAACATCGCATCGATACACCAAATTTGGAAAAACCTAAATAAAATATAATATTTTTAATGCGGCTGTACGAAAATTGTGGTAGTGGAAGTTTGTTAGTCTCCGCCCACCGTCTCCGCGTCCTTTCGCCCGACCCCTAAGGTGTAGCGTAAATGCACTCTTAAAATTAAATTTGATGATATTCCTATAAGGTTAATAATATTGGAAGTGACTCTTTTGTTGTTGTAACTCTTTTTGTGTAAGTTTTAATTGAGTTACTGAATAACGTGTTAGAAAGAAAACGACATGACTCTATGGAATGAGAACCAAATAATGTGACGAACTGTTGGACTTTACGTTTAGAGGTTAAAGTACAATTTCAAAGTTGACAAACAGATTTTAAGAAAGTTCTGAATATTATTTTTAGTAAATCAGTCACAGATTTCTGATTTCTTGCATATTTTGCTCATCGACTAGCTGTAGGTGACCTCTTATAGGCTTCTGCTCTAAATAATAAGCTAGTATCATGTTTTCCGTTGCAGCTCCCAATATTACAATATCTGTATTTTGAAATATTTTTAACAAAATAAATTATTCCTACGAAAAAAAATTCTCTGAAGGTTAATACCTTAAAATTATATTTCTAAAACTATAATCTACGACAAAAGCAAGTAAAACAGATTCGAATTACCAGCAAATTTAAAAAATAATCCTTTGCCGATTCAGGAACAGATTTTTGACCCGGTTTTTCTATACATTTTTAAAGCGAGGATTAATTCCATCCGAGTGAGTTCATATAAAAAGGGGCTTAAAAATCTCTCGCCGAGGTTCGCAGCGCCGAATACGGCCTACGTTGCGAGAAACGTTATAAAAATTTTAATTAATACGATCTGGGTCAAAGCACTCCTGTTTCGAATTTGCGGGAAGTCACCGCGAAATTGGGAGACTTTTTTTTCAAACGACAAGTGTACCTGTGTCCCGCGTATATGCGGAAAATTTACTTCTTTTTGCTTTTTGTGCCATTTGTCTTTTATATGTATATCTGCTTTGGACGTGTGTCACGAAAAAAATGTAATGGAATGTTTTTAATAAAGAGGCTGAAAAGAATAAATGATATAAGATAGTTAAATTTAGGCAGCCGCATATTTATAGGTGATCAATTATTAAAGTATTTCTAGATATAGACTAAGCTTTTCTGTTAAAAAGCAAAAGTTGTTGATTAAACGAAATGGCAGGCATGTTTTTGCTGAAAATTCTTTTAAATTATGTATATAATAAAAATTGAGATATACTCTCTTAGAAAAAGTCCGGAATATTTGTTAAATATAAAAAAAAACAATATAAAAAAGTAAAAAAACAGATTTTCCTTTTACTTTAATGGCTTATAACTTTGTAAGCAGAGCTATGGCAATTATTTTTAAAAAGTAATTTAATTACAATTACCAATTACTCTTTTAAGTAGTAGTAAATAACGATTACCAATTACTAGCATGTTTGTTAAAAGTAATTCAATTATCAATTAAAACTAAAAGTAATTAAATATTTTAGCAATTACTCTATTTAAATTTCCACATATATTAAATAGGATACACTAAACAAATAAAATATTTATACTAATTTGCATCATACGCGCATGACACACTATTTAAACTGCTTTCTCGGCAAGTTTAACTTTAAACGACTCTAAAATAAAAATATCTTTTTAATCTGCCCCAATATCGACAGATTTTTCCACAAAAAGTATAAAAACGGTGGCGGCAAGCATCAATCGAAAATACTAAATCGGCGCGGAGGCGGCGTTCGCCGGATTCAAAGCGGCCCACCGTGTTTCAAGATGCTCTTTCTGGCTGGCCAAAATTTCGGCAGTTTTTCGATAAAGAAAGGTAATTTAATTATTTATTAGGTAATTAGATTGATTTATAAGTAATTCAATTACTTTAAAAGTAATTGAATTACTTTCTAAGTAATTGAATTACCTGAGATTCGTGAAAATCAATTCTATTAATTGATAATCCAAATACAATTACCCTTTCCGGGAAGTAATTGAATTAAACTAATCCAATTACTAAGAAGTAATTGAACACGATTTTTCAATTATTTTAATTTAATTACCGACAGCTCTGTTTGTTAGTATCAGAAAAATTGTAAAAAAATGAAAACTTTCGTAACTAAATTTTCTCTAAGATGGGATATGTGAAAAATCGCAAAATGTTATTACGTTAGCGAAATATTATTAAACAAGAAAAGAAGGCAAAAAAATGAAGTTTTGTATGGATTTTCTGGACCTTTTAATTTTTGTAAAGAACTCCATATTTGGCCAGAAATGCCTAATATTGTTGAAATCCGTTCGATACTTTTTGCACAACATTTTTTCAATCCAATTTTGTTTGAAAAAATGAGTAATTTTACAAATTGGATAAAGTCCAAATACACAACTTAAACATTTTTTTGTTTAATATACCAGAGAGCTTACAAACGTTTATTTTATTATTATTATTTGGGGTATAAACAAAAGCAAATATAAACTGTTTGCATAGGGTTTATATGGAACTAATGCCTTATTTTTATTTATATTTTACTAATAAAATAATTAAAACAAATAAATTATTGTTTGCATTTCTTTAAACAAACATTGTTGAAATTATCGCCCCCAGCAATTGTTCATAGCTTCAAAAAATTGCTGGAGGCGATAATCATTTCAAAATATTTGTTTAAAGAATTAAATAAATAACAATTTATTTGTTTTAAAATTATTTTATTAGTAAAGTATAAAAAAAATAAGACAATAATTTCATATAAAGCATATGCAAAAAGTTTATATTTGCTCTTGTTTATAAATTTGCTGTAAAGGCCCGCTTGAATCTTGATAAGCAATTTACCGATTGACAAATTTCGATACATCAAAACAAGAGACTCTACGAGTACTACTTTAAACTATACTTTCAGTAAAATTTGTTATCAAAAAATTCGCGAAGATATTTAACTTCTTTTAAGCAGAAAGAAATGTATATTTTAAAGAATTGCTAAGGACGTCTAAGTGATCCGATTTTCATTTTAAAAAATATGTTTGAAAGCTTATAGGTAAAAAAATAAAATGTCGTTAGTTCATCTAAATGAAATTGAATTGCCAAAATATTGTGAAACACTATCATTTTTTTTTTTATTGTATTTTGCAACAAGCCTAAAGCATTTTGCGATTTTTAACCAATCCAGTTTTGTAAAAAAATTATAGCACAACGAACAGAACGCCACGTGGGAAAAAGAAATGCTCCACAAAACAAAACCATAGGAATATACGTGGATGCATAATTTACAAACCGTTTAGCTTTAGATTTACTTAGCTTAAATGTAGCATTTATACTTTTATACCCATAATGCGTTCTGGGCAAAAAAAAAATCGGATAGTGGCCGATTCGGTCATTGCGAATAACATATAAATTATTCTAAAAAATTTTGTACATACCATCAAAATAAGACAAGGGTTGGTCTAATAAGCATTTTTTCTTGTTTTCTTTGCTGAAACCCAGGAAGTTGCTCTTGACATATCTAAGGGTTTTAACCATGATGGGTTCCTAACTTCCTTTCTACACCTATCTTCCTAAGCTCTGTGTTTGGCTCTCCACTTTTCTGTTAAATCAACCTTTTTGTTCATTTTATTTTTCTAAGAATATCAAGATTGTAAATGAACTTTGGTGCATTTTTAAAGGTTGTTAATTTTTCTATAAACTTTCAAATTTTTTTTGGGCCTATGTTAATAAAAGGTCTCTCACTTCACTTGAGACACCCACGATATGATAGTATTTAGGCTTTAATCCTTCGTAAAGTGCTAAAAAAAACGGGGAAAAATAAATACAAATAATTTAAATGTAATATTGGAAATATAGAGATTAAAAGAATAAAAGAAACATTTTTTTATAGAAAAATTCTTTAGGAAGTAAACGGTGCGTGAGTAAAAATGCGTCATAGGTGTTAAAAGCTACTTCCGAATTATTGTTACACTTTACACTTTCTATAACCCATATTTGAAGAAACGTCCATATTTTTAATGTTCAAAAATAATAAACGCTATATCATACTCATGATTGTATAAGAGCTTCATTTGTATTGTTTTTACTAATTAAATATACAAAACACATTCCGTCCATGCACGGTGTGAAACCTTTTTATAACGAATTAAAAAGGAGATTAATGACCAGATTAAATTGCACATGCGACACCCACATTTATTTCCATGCTAGCCACGTCATTATACAGAATTATTGTGTATATTTTTTAATAAAGTTTTATTAGGTAAATTAATCTCTATCTTCATGTGTTGATAAAATTTTTATTTTAAACGAATAAAATGTACGATGCTCACGATTTTAATGGCCGATAATGGAGCTTAAAAAAAGTCAAAAATTTTATATGACATATGTGTCACTAACCACAACTAACCATATCAAAGTTACAAATTCTAGAAGCAATTACTTTTAAAAAGCTTAACAATTGGAAGCTTTCGTCTTAATCGCTTATCAGTAGATTCTTTGGTAATAATATTAACTAAGTTTTAAATGTTTCTAATCAATAAATAAAAGATAATAATAATTTTTCCCTTAGTTAAAAATAAAAAAACACATGGCAACAGCGCTACCCAAAGCTCGTAAAGTCGTGCATTGTGCGTACTGGTGGAGATATATGTTTGTCCGTTGTAGATTAAAATGTTTTTAAATCGGAAAAATATGCCGATATATCATTAATTTACGGCCAGGCAAATCAAAATGCTACTCTAGCATCTCAAATTTACCTTGAAAGATTTTCAGACGGTTACATCAATTTAGGACAACCATAGTGCAGGCGTACCAAAGAGTTTTAAAAACAGAGTGTCTAACCGAGAAATCTTATTCTTCAAGCAAAATAAAAAAGTGCTGTTTTAAAACATAAAAAATTGTGTTCTTAAAATGGATACTTAGCTTAATTTTGTGGTAATTACACCTTTATGTAAATAAACATCTCTTTAAAAAAAGTGTGAATATGTAAAACCTTGCAAAAAACGTTCCACGTTCGAGTCGTATGATAAAGCGGGCGCGGTGTTGCCAAATTTTTTAAACTTTAAAAAGCCATATTTCAAAAATAATTAACTTTTGACCGATGTGTTTTTGGCTTTTTTGACTTGTTTTGAGCTTCACTATCGCGCATTAAAATAGTAAGCAGCATACTTTTTACACCAGTTTGCAGTAGATATGGACTCCACTGCGATATGAACTTCGTATACGGAGGTCACATCGCACCCCAAGCAAAAATGTATTTAAAACGATGGTAAGGACAAAAGGAATTTAAATAGACAATTTTAGGTTTGGTGTCCGTACTATGGTTAATTTCGTATATTTAGTTTACATATGCCACCACATTTAGTAGCTCAAAGATCTGACCCAATATACGGGTTAAAAATGCCGTATAAAGCATGTTTTAATTTAGTTATAATGTATGAAAAAATAATATATACAGGGTACTTTTTTTATATTTTAAAACATTTTACTAACGAACTCAGTGGCGAATCAACGATTTTCAATATGTTTTTTTCTTCTAAAAAGTAGGACATGACACCCATAGCTTTGGTAATTTTTTTTATATTTTGCGTAAAAAAACGTAATTTTTTGGGTGTCCCAATAGAGAAAAATCGGTCTTTTAAAATGAAATGCTCTATTAATTTTTTGTAAAGTTGATCAAATTTTATTGTTAAATTCTAAATTTTCCAAAAATATCTTCATTTTTTTTAAATATTTGCATAAGAAAATTATTGAGTAAATAAATTTCAACTGGCTATGGGGGCACTTAAAAGATCAACTAACATAAACATATATTATAAACTCTCTAACGTTTAAACTATAGGGAGGTGATGTTTAAGAAAAAAATGTGGATGAACAAAACGCATGTAATTTGGGATACATGTTTATATTTTCTAGGGCTTAAGCGAAGAAAGAAAATATTGGCTCCTTTTTTACATTTAAATTTTTGGTTAGAATACTGGGTGTTAATTAATTGAGTGCCGATAATACAGGGTGTGAATCCTCGGGTGATTTTTGGGAGAAAAGTTGATATCAACATATGTCCTAAACCTCTTAGTTTTTGAGCTACAGGGTGTTAATATATTAAGAAAAAAAGTAAGTTTTTCATCATAATTTATTATCACTCCTAGATATTTTTATAAAATTTTGTACACATATTTTCATTATTAAGTAGCATTTTTTAACGTAAAAGATATTTTTACATTTTTATCAGTGACGTCCGTACGGGGTTTGAACTGACAATTTTTGAAAAAAAAATGTACGTCACTGATTTTTCTAAAGACCAAAACTGTTTTTAAAATCCCCATTTATTTTAAACAAATTTGGTTCCTAGACTTACTTTCGTACGACGTACCGTTTTCGCGTAAAAAATAAAAACCAAAAAATGTTTTTCTTCAGTTCATCGCGACTGACAAATTTTTTGGTTTTTATTATTTTACGCGAAAACGGTACGTCGTACGAATGTAAGTCTAGTAACGAAATTTGCTCCAAAATAAATGGGGATTTTAAAACTAGTTTTGTCTTTAGAAAGATCAGTGACGTACCATTTTTTTTCAAAAATTGTCAGTTAAAACCCCGTACGGACGTCACTAGTGAAAATAAAAAAAAATCTTTCAGGTCAAAAAATGCTACTTAATAATGAAAAGATGTGTACAAAATTTCATAAAAATATCTAAGAATGATAACAAATTGTGATAAAAAAAACTCACTTTTTTCTTAGAATATTAACACCCTGTAGCTTAAAAACTAAGAGGTTTAGAACATATGTTGATATAAACTTTTCTCCTTAAAATCACCCGATGATTCACACCGTGTATTATCGGCACTCAATTAATTAACACCCTGTATATCTACGACATTATGCATAAGAACGTATTTCATATTAGCCGCAAAAAATTTTGAAACAACAACCTTTTTTTTCTTTTCTAGAATAATTCTTCTGGGAAATTATTCTCTACAAATTCGCAAAGCATAACTACATAAAACTTTTCATATTTTCAATTGAATTATGTTTTATATTCAGTTGGCAATCATATACGACACGCAAGAAGAAAATCGTATATATAGTAAAGCTACGATAAAAAGTCTTATAAAATCGCGTTCCCCTTATATGGCGTATAGTTGGAAATTGTTATTCAAACGTTAAAAATTGGATAAGGCAGTTCATATTAAATCCCCCAAGTGCTTTGGGCAATATTTGAATTGGAAATTATAGGAAAAATCAGCCTGAGGTTTACCATTGGAAATATGTAATTTGTATACAGTGTGTCCAAAAAAGTAAGAAAGCATTTTTATAATCGAGTTCACAAAAAAATCATTTTTAAGTTAGTTTATTTGCGACAGTCGTAGACAAAAGTATCGTCTTATCGAAGTAAAGCCCGGCTCATCCACAAGTGAAATCAAGATTAGGATGAACATCTTTTATCGTCGTCTTTTTCATGCCTTCCGCGCCGAACTCGCTTATCTCTCTCTAACAAAAATTGATTGTTGAACGGACCTTGAGTGGTACCAATAGGAATCATTATATTTTTTCTATTTTAGCTTAATTCGTAATGCAGTATTTTGATTAGAAGACCAATTTAGCGCTGTTTCAAATAAGATTGAATACGCTTTACCAAAATTTAAAGGTCCTTAATGCTTGAAAATATTATTTTTGTAGGAGACTGTACTAGTTTTTTACTATATTCTTTTATTGCATGCTAAGGCTCGAAGTAAACTATCAAAAATTATCGATAGTGCCGCTTATTGATAGTTTCCGACCTTTAAAATAAGGCATTACTATTCAGCAAAAACTACAATTAAAAAAAAAATGGGCAAAAAATACTGCGTTGTATGAATAATTAAAAAAAAACAAATATTTTAAATATTAACATAAAATAAATATCTTGTTATAAGTCACTTATAACAAAGTAAATTTTGTTTATTTTATCACTTAAAAATCTACTATCACAAAGTAACAGACGTTATCATAAGTTCTTTTTTAAAAACTTTTTGATATTTTAAAGAGCAGTTTTTTGAACACGTTTTTTTGGCAATTTGACAACACCTTACTAGGTGTCTTTATTTGTTTAAAAATATACAGTGACATGTGGGTTTTAAACAAAGCATTTATAGTCTGACGTCACAATAATCCCAGTCCATTAAATTCATTCACCATTTTTATTTTTTAGGTAAGACAATACAAAAAATATTTTTATTTTAATAAAATTTATTAAATATATTTAAAAGTATATAAATTAATTAATTATTCTGAATTATGGTAAATTAATATCAACCATAATATTTTGTTTTTATTTAACATATAAAATGTATTTCCTTTTAAATATTTTATGTCTTGCATTATTTAGTTCTTGGTTTAATTTTCCAAATGATTATTATGCATAATTTTAAATAATTAAATTGCCACATCTATCCGTAAATAATAAAATCAATGACATGTAATACTTTATATATTAGTCATATTTATTAAGTGCATAAAACGAAATATGCAGGGTGTCCCAGAAGTAATTCGACACAGAGCAACAACAGATTCCTTAGGTCGAAATAATGCAGTTAACGTAAACTTGCCTTATTATAAAGTTGATAATAACTTAGATACAGGGTGTTAAACTTTTATTTTTATTTTCGTTTTTTCCTAATAATTTCTTAACTAAATGGCATAGCGGTACAAAATTTGGGATTTGGGCGTTCTTTGAGGCGAAAAATTTAAATTTGTCCATATTTTTATTGCTGCTAGTAAAGGGCGCCAGCTACGGCCTACCCCACTTGTTTTAAATTGCATAACTTTTTTTAAGCTTGGTATATTGACCTGTTTATTAAAAAAAAGTTACCATTTAAGTCTCTAGGAGCAACTGTTTTCGAGATAAACGCACTTTAAAGGACCCCTATGAAAAATGGGTTTTGATCAATTGTTTTTAAACTTTGCAAAGTAATAGTCTTTAATATGCTGATCAAAAGTCTCAAGGGGCACAAAAACCACAAACCTCTCTAACCCCCCCCAAAATCAGCCTTTAAGGTCGCTGGTAATTTGGACATTTTTGTGGGTGATTTTGGGGGGATTAGGGATTTTTGGGTTTTGTGCCAATTGAGACTTTTGATCAGCGTGTTAAAAACTATTACTCTGCAAAGTTTGAAAACAATTGGTCAAAAACCATTTCTCATAGGAAAATTGCGGGGTCCTTTAAAATGCATTTATCTCGAAAACAGTTGCTTCTAGAGACCTAAATGAAGTGTACATTTTTAACGCAGAGATAATTATAGTAACTTCTTTTTTAATAAACAGGTCAATATACTAAGCTTTAAAAAAGTTATGCCATCTAAAACAAGTGGGGTAGGCCGTAGCTGGCGCCCTCTTAGTGATGAGCAAGACCGGTCTTGGTCTTGCGGTCTTGGTCTTGGTCTTGCAGCAAGACCAAGACCAAGACCAAGACCGAGGGGTGCAAGACTACGCAAGACCAAGACCGACCTGCAAGACTCTTGCACTTTTGTCACTTTTTTTTAAATTAAAGTATTCAATTTTTATATTTAATATTCAGAGGTATACATACAGACATGACAAAAAATGTGTCGAGAACTGCCTAAAAAGGCGATTATTTTATGAGTAACAGGTTTTTTTAATAAAATAATAATTAAATCGATCATTTCGTTTTTTAATAAAATTATCTAGAAACGATAACTAGTAGATTCAGCAATATGTTTCAAAAATAATAAAATTGTGACTCAATGGTCCGACAAAGCTCGATATCTCCAAAACTGTTTACGACAGAGAAAAACTAAGAGTACAGAAGTTATAGAAGCTGAAAATTACTTACCTATTCTTAATGTTTTTTCTTTAAATTAGGTATCTAGTAATGCCACTTACTGGATCAAAAATTTTCAAAATCCAGGAAAATATTATTTTTGTGCCACACAGTGGCATCATTAGATTGCTCCTTTAAACTAAGATATAAATATAAAAGTGATGGTTTAATAAAAAATATATTTGTCATTTTATATAGGAATACTTTTTATATAAATGGATTTTAAATTTCACTTCCGGTTTAGACGGAAAAGTCAAAACAATGCCAAAAGTATAATGATGACGTCATTTTTGTCAAAACCGAAAATGATATATAAAAAACCATCTACGTCGACATTGTACCTATATGACAGTTCAAGAATTTTCAGCATAATATACAGGGAAGCGATTTTTTTAAAAGAATTTGTTCCTATAATTTTTCTATTTTAGGTTAAAAGCTAAAAATAAGGAAGTTTTCTTGAGTGGTAGTGGATTTTTTGGAAAATTCTGAAATAGAAAATAATTTTACATTTTACGCCCTTTTTTCTATACTTTTTGTATATTCAGTTTTCTACCATTATGAACGGTTTCGGATATATCGATTTTTGTCGCACTATCTTGTATATGCAGAATGTTTATAAAGTATTTGTACAAACTTTGTACGGCAAATGTTGGACTAATATGAACATAGAAAGTTTATTTGAACTGAAAAGCTTCCTTAATACCTTTTTTTTTGAATTAGAACCCAATGTTTACATATCAGAATCATTTTCATGGAAATTTCACATCTGGTTGAAATTAAAAGTTTTCTTTCTGCCCTCAGAGTACTCAGTATTGTAATTTTATATTTTTCTTCAAAGAAAATTTAAATATTTCCTATCACTAAAATAAAGCGCTATAAATAAATAAACCTCTACATTTAGAATATCCTTTTTAATCAAATAATTTAAATGTACATGTAAGGTTAAAATTGGTATATTTTAAAATTTTAAAGCAAAAAATATAGTCTCCATCTTTATTTATTTGTAAGTATTAAAAAATATAATTTTATTTAAGATTTCTTAGTTGAAATTATTACACCAAAAAAGCAAGCCCAGCAAGACTCTTGCAGCAAGACCAAGACCAAGACCAAGACCGGGTGGTAAGACCAAGACCAAGACCAAGACCTTCTTTGGGCTTCAAGACCAAACCAAGACCAGACTTGCAAGACCAAGACCAAGACCAAGACTAGCCCGGTCTTGGTCTTGGTCTCGCTTTGCTCATCACTACGCCCTCTACCAGCTACATCAAAAGTATGGACGAATTTTAATTTCTCGCCTTAGTGGACTGTCCTAAGATTAAAAAAACTGCAGAATTATTGATGTTATTGTCTGACGCTGGCACTAGCAGGTCTAGTACATAGGGTTTTAAAATTACACAAAACAAAACTTAAAAAGTTATTAGGAATCCGTTTATAATAAAATAAACATAAAATCCTGTGTGTTTTACGTTTATAAACATAGCTTTTATTGATCTCGCTTGCCTAGCTTCCTGAGCCATAAAAAAACTTGGCCCAATAAAACCATGTTCTATTTTTTTTTTTACCATAAATAGCTTTTTTGACAAATATCACTGTATTTTGTTGCATCAAAATAAAAGAGCAATAAAAAATCTACTTAACCAGTATTTATTGGGTTATAATGGGAAACCGGCGCGTGCTGGGGCAGTTTTGGGGTCCGGAAAACTATTTACTTGCAAAACAGTATTGACGAATAGAAATTTTTTTAATCAATTTGTTTAAGCCTACTAGATATTAAATACGTACGTGTCAACATTACGTAACAAAGTTAAAACAAATATAAAATTTAAAATTAAAAAAAAAAAACAAATAAAGATCACTCGTGGATGTTGTCAACTTAGGTGCGGTCCAGTTAAACAGTAACGGGGCTGATTATTACATCTAATTTATTGTTTTTTTTTAATTTATCTGTGTCGTAGGCTTTAAAGCTTAGGAGGGTTCTTTGAAGCAACCTTACAAGGGCCCACTAGATATCTTTATATATTTTTTACTTTTCGGTTTTAAGTATTTACCGATTTTTTACATTATAATTTTATTTTAGATTTTACAGTATGATTTTACATTATTATGAAAACACCCTAAAAGTTGTATTATCCGTAACTATATGACTTCCTTTAACTAAATAAATTGTATGGCAGATATCTCTTTAAAGGGCCTTTAATTATTGTTGGAATTAAGCACCAAAAATCTAAGTTATTTTTATGCTATAAACACAATTATGTTTGATGTTGAAAAAAAAACCTGTCAATTTTCATCCCTTAAACAAGCCACACTTATTCTGGAAAAACTACGCAGGTCGTGCTTTGCCTAAAAAAGTAAATAAAAAAAATGGCGTAATGGTACAATGCTAAAAATCCCTAAGCAAACAACAAAAATATTCGTTTTTGTTCTTAGCCAACATTTTGAAACTCGTTTAATTTAAAATCGAAATACAATAAGAGCTCCTCAAGTAATCTTTTTTCAAGAAAACACCCCAAAACAACAATCATTTTAAAACTTTCTCCCTTTATTTAAAAGAATGATTACCTTTGTACACTAGAGGTGTCGCAGCTTGCCCTAAAAACCACACAATTTGTTTTGGCTTCGCCTCCTGGTCTTAAAATCCCCTACTTTTATTCGTTTTCCTTTTTTCCTGAGTTTCGCGTAACTTTTTATTGCTGCTATCCACCAGAGGTGCCTTTCTAGGAGTCCCCGTGGACCAACAAGCAAACAACAAAACTTTTCGTCGTGTCCGCGCTTTCCTTGAGGACACACAAAGGTCTTTTGATATGTGTAATTGGTTTAACTGCGTTCTCATATTTATTTTTTGTTTGCTTTATTATATGTATTTGTTTTTCAGGAACAAATTTTGTATCAGCAAAGCTATACACAGTGTCTAAGAATATATTATATAAGGATCTTGTAGTAGTTTTTAATTTTGTTACACATTATTGTTTGCGATCCTAAAAAATAGATAGAACATATTTTGCCTTATTTTTGCCCATTAGGAATATATTATTAAAGTAACAGTCAATGGCTTTAATTTTTTTATAATCAATATTAATTTTCATCTATACATATTACACATTTTTTTAAACCTCTTTTGACAGTTATTTTTATACCTAAAAATTTAATACAGAATGAAACAATTTTTTTAAAATGTAATAAGTATATACAGTGATGCCAGTCATAACATTATAGAGGTATTAATGCTATTTTTTTGAAGATAATATAAAGTTTAGTCGATAATAAAAAGCCATATTGGGAACGATTAAGTATAAAAAATAGTTTTAATTTTAGTTATATTCTTAATGAAAATTAATATTTTTTTATTGAATTTCTAAAATATATTGGTCCTTATTTACTTATTACTGATCGTCAAAAAGTACTGTGGAACATTTAATTACGCTGTTCCCATTTTAATGTCTTGTGACTTTCCATTCTCTGTAAGTATGCCTGTTTGTAAACTGTCGATATATCAATTTAAAAATACTGTGCAAGAAAAAACAAAATTTGCATAAAGGAATCATTTCTTATAGTTTTGAAATGAATCTTTAAGGAAAATGGGTGATGCCTTAATAAGTTATAATTAAAATAATAATTTAATTTACTTGTATATATTTTTAATATATATATTTTATTTATATATTTAATAAATCAAACTGCTGCTAATAGAGTTATATATATATATATATATATATATATATATATATATATATATATATATATATATATATATATATATATATATATATATATATATATATATATATATATATATATATATAAAAAAAATTTTTTCTCTATTAGCAGCAGTTAGTTTTATTAAAAGTCAAACATTATACAGAGTAAGCAAAACAAAATAAAAGTTTTTAAGAGCTGTACTCCTATTTCAAAAATTGTAACAAAATATATATAATTATTTAATATATATTAATATTAAATACCAATTTGCTATTTATATATATTTATTAATTGTATTTTAAATTAATTAATGTATTAAAATCAATATTTAAAGTAAACCAAATCAGTTTAAATAAATTTTATTTAACTAAAAAGTTTTTAAACAACGGATTTAACCATACCAACTTCATATTTGCGTTTTTATAATTGAATTTAACTTTGTTTAAATTTTGAATATGTAAAAAAAAATATTTCCACAACCTACGTTTGATTCTAACTAACTTTTCTCTTCAGCATTTTCTTATATTTTTTTGAGATAAGAGAACATTTCTATTCCACAGTTTTTATTTTGTTAAATTCTTTACATTACTTTACTTTTAATGAAATTAACTACTCTTAATATAGTTTTGGATCATGCACCGACCGCTACAAAGAACAAAAAAAATTCTAAGTTACAAATAAAAACTTTTTTATTTGTTGGATACCTAATTGACCACGCTGTATGTAAAAAAATATATTTATAATGTGATGCTGTTTTATAAAAAATGGCTGTAGTAAAACTACATATAAATATGAGCTATAAGCTCGGTAAATTTGATATAACCAAAACTGTGAAAATCACCAAAAATCCGAATACCTCATTAGAATTTTCTCGCATATACTAAAATTATTTGATAAATGGGCGCGAAATTTTCACTCTACCTTGCATTTCTTTGTCTAAAATCGTTGGACCTATCCCAAGAAAAAACTCGCATTTGAATTGCAAGAGCGGGAAAGAGCAAAAAAGCAAAAAATATTTGGGGGTAAGGACCTCGCTCAAACATAGGCTCGAGAGGGAGTAATGCCTCATTAGTAGACTAGTTCCCTTTTTTGTGCTTTTTTGTCACCTAGATACTTTAAGACCTCAAGTTTTAATCGATGCCAAGCGTTGGCAGCGCCGGTAGAGTCGACGTCTTTTCAATAGGCGTCGTTTTATTTTTTCGTTTTTTATTAGGGAGCTGCAGCTTTATATAAAAAAGTTGAGTTACTGTTAAAATCAAATGGGTCATTTTACAAGCTTTTTTTAACTTGCCATGTTTGTTTTATCCATGATTGTTCTGGTCAAATCTGGCAACTTAATTATAAAGCAGTTATCCTTAACCATTTAAGCTGAAATTTTGAGCTTGACTTATAACATATAACATATAACTTATAACATATAAATAAAAGCTCTTTTTGAAAAATGTTTTTTACTATTAATTTATTACATAAAAGTTTTAATCTCTAAGTTGTAACTAGGTGATGTTTTAATGACAATTTATGTTTTAGATTAATTTTTTATTACATAAGCATAGTTCTTTTACATATCGTTTTGGTTAATTTGTCTTTGAAATTATTTAAGTCTATACCACGCAGTAAAAAGAAAGATTTCAGTATAATTAAAAAATAAACACATGTGTCGCTACATTTGCAAAAATAATTTTAAAAAATATGTTGTTGTAATAGAAAGCAGTAATGGTACCTATTTTTTTTATTTTTATTTTGTACAGTCCTAGCGCAAGTGCTAACGTACCGTGGTAGTCTTAAGTAAAGTAGAACTGAAGTAGTGAATTAACTCGGAATTTAAAGATTTAGAGAAAAATGACAGAATTCAAAATATTCTCTATAAATTCTATCAATAAAAGAAAGGTAATAACAAAGCTTAGAAAGATCAGAAAGACAAGGCTGACGCACATATTCAAAATTTAGAAAGTCTGACCAAGAAATCTTCTCTCTATCTACCCTTGCAAAAAACCAACGCTTCTATGCTTTTGGTTAACTGAGAAATTTTTGGCATTAAATCATGTCAAATTGACATTGTTTACCACGTTACACGCAACTGCACAAGTCATCTTCAGGAATGTGAATTAAAATTAAATTAATTACGCGAGTACTCGTAAGTATGATGTGATTATTTTCGGATAAGATCATTTTGTTTAAAACTAAGGCGTGCAAGTCTGTTATCTTAATTGTTATAAATATATATTTATTTGAAAGTATTAGCAAGTTTTAATAAATTCTATACTTTATCTTTTGTTTAATGTTATCCTACCTTAATATGTAAAAAACTGCAGTTCATGACACAGCTATTCCAAAAAAAATATATTGATAAGATATGATAATATGACTTGCCTAAAAATACCGATAAATAAATATTATTTAGCTTATTGGTAAAGCGTTGATGAAATAGTACAATGAACTTATAAAAGGAAACGCAGATCTATAGACTCCAAAACCATTATACAGAGTGAAACATAAATATGGAACGCTCGAAATACCTCCCACAACGTTTATCCAATTTTTATGAAACTATATATGTACTCATAGGTTCGAAATTACGCCAGATCGTTTTTCTGAAATAAAAAAAAAAACTTCGTTTTTTTAAACGGAACACCCTGTATTTGATTCAGTTTTTGAGTTCTGCATAAAATTGTGTATACTTTTTGTATAAGTATTTTTTTCTAACAATAACAGTTTCTAAAAGTATTAAGATTAAAGTAATACTTAATGTATTTAACCCACAAATACAAGAATTAACAGTACAGAAAGCAATAACTTAATAACAATAAACATAACAAAATTAAATCAGATGGTTAAAATGTTGCCCATTTACTTCCTGGCAGTAAGCTAAGTTCTGCGTAAAAGCATGTAAAACATTTAGAAGGCTGTCAGTTTCCTCAATTCTCCTACATTCTGCAAATAACCCTAACTTTAAATCATCAAGGTCAGAGGGCTTGGTTTCAAAAACAATATTTTTTAGGTGGCCCCACAAGAAATAATTGAGGGGCGACAAATCCGGAGACCAAGCTGGCTACTCGATTGTGCCCCCACGTCCAGTCCATCTTCCAAAAAAAAATATTATTTAGATACTGTCGAACATTACGGGCATAGTTAGGTGGGGCTCCATCCTGCTGAAACAATATTTCGTCACTGGGTGCTTGATTATTGCCTAAAATACCATTTTAAAATAATAAAAAAAAAGGAAAGTATTACTTTTTTTACTAATTTTTCGTTGATTTAGAAGGATCAGTACTTAACCTAAAAAAAGTTTTATTTTCTTATATTTGGGAAAAAAACAAACTATATCCGAAATATCACCCAAAAACTAAAATGGCGAAGGCGGAATTGATCAACATTCTTAATAAATACAGGTTTTGATGCGTAAAAGTACAACGCGCTGTTGTCAGACCTTTATTTTAATGACATTTAGATTATTTTTCGTTTTGATTATGATTTTGCTGCCTACATGATATAAACAGGTAAAATGGACAGATTTTATGGTCGAATTTGTTAAAAAACTATTTTACAAATTCACTTAACTTTCATACCAACAACTTTTTATTGTCTAGTTTTTTTTTGAGATAAATAAAACATGTTTTTCTCTAATGAAGATTAAGTGGCAACGGACATCCTCATCGGCAAAGTTAAGAAAGGGTGGGAGGATCAGTTACTTTTTTTTTCAAAATTGCCACATTCTGATTGGTTGTAAAATTGAGTTTCCAGATACTAATTTTACAGGTTAAGTTCTTAGCTGATTACCGAATTACAACACTGTTGCCCTTTATTCTAAAATTTTATCGTTGATAACAATGCATTATTATCTACTTGTAAATTTGTCATCAAAACCGATAAAAAACGCAGTTTTATTGTCAACTTAATCAGGTGAACGATTTGGTAAAATAATTATTTTCCTAAACAGATCGATCGAAATAATTTATACATTTATTGCTTTGAGTACTGATTCGGTTTTTATTCCTTTGTTTGATGTTTTATGGTGTTTTTAACGAATTTAGTTAAATTTTTGGGTATATGTGGTAAGAAAATTATATTGGACGAATTAGAGTGTTATAAAACCGTATGAGTTTAATAGAATAGTGCCACAAAGAACATAAAAAACCAAAATCTATAGAATAAGCGCTTTTTCTTGTGTTAATAGTCCGTTAATATTAAGTATTTTTGTTATTTTTAAAACAAATCAAAAAAATTGACTATTTTTTTAAATTATAACCTGGACACTTTTAAAATTGAAAATTTGATTATTTGGAAATTGATTGTTTATAATAAGAATAAGTTTTTACAAGGGCCAAAGGCTGACACTGTCCTATAAGTTGTTGTTTTGTTAATCGCTGTAAATATTTTAGAGTGTAATATTTTTGGCGACTCAGCCTATTAACTGTAATTGTTCGAATTCAATTTATTAAATGAAATAATAAAATTTAAATTTTATCATAAAACTTGAATATCCTCAAATTTCTTTTCCGAACGGTCCAAATTATAAATTATCCGTTTTAGTATTTTTTTTTACTTTTCTCTGCTAAAAATGCACATTTTACAAAAAAAATGTTTGTTTCTCGATTTTTTACAGAACTTTTATTTACAGTTTCAAAAAAAAAGTACACTTAAATCAAAACTTCTTACTTCAAAAGGAAAAAAGCTATTTTTTTATAGATTATTCTATATAGAAGACAGGGAAATTTAATATATTTTTTCTACGAATGTCAGTAAAAGTTTTATTTTAATGCATGCTGTCAGTGTCTAAAATGTCATTTTATGACACTGGTGTTAAAGTAATTACTTTTAGCACTTGTGCCAAAAGTGATTTACTTTTAACACAGAACAGAAACGTAATACCTAGACCAAAATAAATTATTTATTCAATTTCAAGTACAATTACTGAAAATACAATAAGAGGGCAGGAAGCAATTTCATCCGCCAAAGTTTTGGACAAAATTTGATTAGCAATTTTCTTTTTTCCTTGTATATATAACCCTCTTCTACTGTACTGAATTTCCATCCACCGTGTCTCTTAATTATAGTAGGATTAGCATCAGAGTCCGCCAACAAACTAGCTGAGGAACGTCGAAAGCAATGTCCAGTGTAAAAATGGGATTCAGACAAATTTAGAAATTTAGCTATTTGGGCTGGTATTTTACCAAATGTGTTGATTCCACATTTATTCTTTAAGCATCTTATAAAAAGCCTTAAATGATTAAGATTTACTGGACAAAGGGCTATGAACTTTTTATAATAGGTCTATATACAAGGTACCACTAATTGCAAAAGTTCGTAGCCCATTGTACAGTTCTTCTTGACGACAAGCTCTAAATACACCGAAAATTGCGAATACTTTTTGCATAAGATATATTTCACCCGGGGCTTCTGCGAGAAATATGTCAATTGGTTCTCTTGTCAATATTTTAGACTTTTTCGGTCGATATCATTCACCCTTTCGCTTTAAAAAAGCAACAGCTTGTAATATCTGCTTACGTCCTGATTATTTATGTTCATCATCGCCTTAACATGGAGTAATTTGACCAGACTGTAGACGATTTCCATATTTTAAACTTTTCTTCAAAGTACACAAAGAGCACTTTTTTACTGGCATTCTTGTCACCAACATTTTTCTGATCACAGCATTTTAGGAAACGATTGTATGTAAATTCGTATTATTGCTTTGACTTACTAGGCAATAATTCAAAAATAGCTTTATTGGCAGCTTCTTCGATTTCCACCGGGGGAAATTCATTTTCTTGATCACTTTTTATCGAACAAGACTTCGCGATTATTTGACATTACTTGTCAACAAAGACAAATCAACAAATTCGATTTTTTTTACCTTAGCAACTTATTTCATAAATAAATTAGATTAAGTTTTAAAAAGGTTATTAATGTCGACCATAAAGAAAATCAGTAATGTAGACTTTTAATGGTTTTTGTAGAAAAAATAGTGTATGATATACGTGCTAAAAGTGATTTTATTTTGTTCGAAGGCATGGAACACTTCGTCTTCGGCGTCGTGTTCCAAACTTCTTTTTTCACAAAATAAAATGTCACTTTAAGCACTTATATCACAAATAACTATTTTGTACAGAATTTTGGTTTTTTATGTTCTATGCACAACTTTTCCAAAGAGTGATATGCTGTTAAATTTTTGGTACCACAACAAGTTTTATTTAGCTCTGTCAACAGCTTAAAAATATTGGTGGACAGACTAAAACATACAAAATACTTAAAATCAAATATCTTATTTACTGGAAATCACAATTAAAAATATGGAATATTTTTAAACTATTACTTTTAACTCCGGAATTCATAAGGTGTCTCAGTAATCCCCTATTTTTTCGGTATCACACTTTTCTATTCTTTTTCTTCTCTATTTTTAGTTTCCGGCCGGGCTTCTTGAAATATATCCGACGCTTTTTGAGCCTTGAGCTTTTTGTTTTATTACTCTAAAGGGTGTAAAAAGAAGCCTCTTATTTTTAAGTTGAATAGGAAAATAAAAATGGTAAAAATTGTTTTGTCGATACTTTAAAACCTATTATAGAGTTCATTTAATATTATACGATACCTGTAGAAATTAGAGCTTCTTTAAATCACTTAAATATTCTGTTAATAATTATTTTATTAACCAAGGAAACCAGGTAACATGCAATTCTGCAATTACAGGTTTAAAACGTTTGTTTCTGTTTATTTCTTATCTTGGTAAGTTCTGAAGTCAATAAAACGTACATACAAAACAAATGTTCTTCGTTTTAATTATTAAGTAAAATTTAAGGCAATAATATTGATTATCTTGATTTATGGACCTATTTTTGAAACCATTGGAAGAATTTTTTTCAAAATTATTTTCTCTCAAGCAATGTGTGGGGATTCGGGTGACTTTAAAACAAATTTATATTTAATATTTTAATTTTAATAAGCAATAAATTGGATTGCTAAACCTTTTTTTATCTTTATAATAGCCCATAAAGGCTTGTATGAAGCCCAAGTAGTAGGTATCTTGAAGCCGGGTTTTTAGATGTTTAACCTATTTTTTTCCAGTACCGTCAGCGTTGTCCAAGTACTGAAACATGTAGGGCAAGAGCCCACGACGGACTTTCGTTATTTTATATAATCTGATACTTTTTCTGTCAATGCTTCTAACATAGGTAAGAACGATCAGCGACTATGATATTTAGATAGTGGTTACTTTGGTAGGTAACAGGTAACAAAGATGCATTAAATGGTACCTTAAATTCGGTAAAGTATAAAGCTGTTTTCTTTATATTTTCTTCGGAATAATATTAGAAATGACGTCATCCATTGCCAGACAACTAAAACAGTTTTAACCCCCTTCCAGACAACCCTTAAATTTGATAAATTATAATTATACTTTCGTTATAGTATAAAAGCTAAATTTTATATATGTTATTTGGAGGACCATCAGAAGATGTTACCCCATGTAGCCAGACAGTTTTTTTGGTTTCTACACCTTGCTATTTCCTGCTGTAGGTGCGAGCGCGAGGCAATATATATGTCTGGCAAGGTGTAAAAATCATAAAATTTGGCTACTGGGGTACTATTTTTTGAAAACCCTCCAAGTAATATATAAAATTAGGTTTTTTATACTATGACGAAAGCATAACTATAATTTTTCAAATTTTAGGTGTTTCTGGCAGGGAGTTGAAACTGTTTAGGCAATGGATGACGTCATATCTAATATTATGAAGAAAATATAAAGAAAATGAGCTTTAACTTAAGAGTCAATTCGCGCCGCGAAAATTGGATCCAATTTGGGGTTCGGGGCATAATTTTTTCTCAAAACGGTATAAGTTATCGATAATTTTCAAAAACTATATGAAAGCAACACTTAAATCAAGGCTTCTACTGTAATAGTTTTTTAAATTTGGATTTAGTTTTTAATATTTCCTTGAGTGAAAGTCACCCTAAAATCGGTTATGTTTAGATACTATTTTCTTTCACTTGACTCATATTTCAAAAATCCGCTACAGCAGAGGCATAGATTATTTTCTTACCTTTGAAATGGTGTAAAATGTATGTCATTTAAGTGAAAAATAGTTACCGAAAAAGGTTATCTCCTGTAGGCTTGCAATCGGAAACAACATCGCATCGATACACCGAATTTGAAAGAACCTAAATAATATTTTTAATGCGGCTATACGAAAATTGTGGTAGTGGGAGTTTGTTAGTATCCGCCCACCGTCTCCGCGTCCTTTCGCCCGACCCCTAAGGTGTGACGTAAATGCACTCTTAAACGAATTTAAGGTACCAATTTATACACCTTTGTTGTCTGTTATCTTTCATAGTAATCACTACTCAAATACCACAGTTGCTACTCGTTTTTTCCTGTGTTTCCTGTGACAGTGAAAATAATGTGATTTGAGTATTTTGCTTTTATCAATATTATATATTAAATATATTTAATAAATTTAATCAAATACGAATAAAAATTATTAACTTTTTATGAAAATATATCAAAAATTTCAAAATCTATTTTTTTTTGCTATTTTTGATATTTTTTTAGAAAAAACTTTCAATTTAATTTTTTTTTATTTTTCTGAAAAATAGAGGTTTTAAATAGCTTTTGAATTAAACAGATTGAAGATGAACTGGTAAACACGATTTTTTTTTATTTGCCTCTATATTTTAGTAATATTTCTATTGTTTTCTTCTTTAAGTTTATCTTAAATCTTTTATATTCAAAAGGTATTTAAAACTTCTATTTTCCAGAAAAATAAAGAAATAGCAAAAAAATAGGTTTTGAATTTTTTACCTAACACCCCTTTAAAACCTACTAAAAATCTACCTAAGACACATCAGGTATATTTTTTTTAATCATAACGTGGGTTAGTAGGTTTTGTTAAAAAAAATATTAAAAGTTATTAAAGCATTTCTGCTTCATCCGCTTTAAAGACCTTTAATTTGATGTTATTCGAAAAAAGAAAAAATCTTCATGATTTAATAAAACAGTTTCTCAAAAAAGAAGCATGTCTTTTCATTCTCAACAAACCTAGCTGGGTGAGATTTCAAAAAATAAATATAGGGTTAATAAAGGTGTTTGTTACCTGACCGAAAAAGAAACGAAATTTCTAAATCGTCTGTAAAACGAGATATTGACAATCAAATTTTGCATAACTAACATTGTCGATATCTGTCATGTTTAAAAGCCATGCATTTCGGAATATCTCGAAAATGGTGCTTACAATATCATCATCTATATATTTAAAACCCATGTTACTCTATTAATAGTAGTGATGAGCAAAGCAAGACCAAGACCACGACCGGGCTAGTCTTGGTCTTGGTCTTGGTCTTGGTCTTGCAAGTCTGGTCTTGGTCTTGGTCTTGCAAACCCAAAGAAGGTCTTGGTCTTGGTCTTGCTGCAAGAGTCTTGCTGGTCTTGCTTTTTTTGGTAGTAATAATTTAAACCAAGCAATCTAATAAAATATAAATTTTTTAATACTTACAAATAAATAAAGATGGAGACTATATTTTTGCTTTTAAAATTTTAAAATATACCAATTTTTACCATATAGGTACATTTAATTTTTTGATTAAAAGGATATTTTAAATAAAAGGGTATTTATTTATAGCGCTTCATTTCAGTGATAGGAAATATTTAAATTTTCTTTGAAGAAGCATATAAAATTACAATACTGAAGTACTCTGAGGGCAGAAAAAAACTTTTAATTTCAACCACATGTGAAATTTCCATGAAAATAATTCTGATATGTAAACATTGGTTTCTTATTAAAAAAAAAGGTATTTAGGAAGCTTTTCAGTTCAAATAAAATTCCATCAATTAGTCAAACTATTTGCCATACAAAGTTTGTACAAATACTTTATAAATATTCTGCATATACAAGGTGGCTCGATAGTGAGACAAAGATCGATATATCCGAAACCGTTCATAATGGAAAAAAACTGAATATACAAAAATTATAGAAAAAAGGGCGTAAAATGTAAAATTATTTTCTATTTCAGAATTTTCAAAAATTCACTACCACTCAAAAAAAATTTCCTTATTTTTAGCTTTTAACCTAAAATAAAAAAATTATAGCAAAAAATTTATTTAAAAAAATCGCTTCCCTGTATATTATGCTGGAAATTCTTGAACTGTCATATAGGTACAATGTCGACGTAGGTGGTTTTTTATATATCATTTTCGGTTTTGACAAAAATGACGTCATCATTATACTTTTGGCATTGTTTTGACTTTTCCGTCTAAACCGGAAGTGAAATTTAAAATCCATTTATATAAAAAGTATTCCTATATAAAATGACAAATATATTTTTTATTAAACCATTACTTTTACATTTATATGTTAGTTTAAAGGAGCAATCTAATGATGCCACTTTTTACGGTGTGGCACAAAAATAATGTTTTCCTGGATTTTGGAAATTTTTGATCCAGTAAGTGGCATCACTAGATACCTAATTAAAAAAAAAACATTAGAAATAGGTAAGTAATTTTCAGGTTCTATAACTTTTGTACTCTTAGTTTTCCTCTGTCCTAAAAGGTTTTGGAGATATCGAGCTTTGTTGGACCATTGAGTTACAATCTTATTATTTTTGAAACATGTTACTGAATCTACTATTTATCGTTTTTAGATAATTTTATTAAAAACGAAGTGATCGATTTTATTATTTATTAAAAAAGCTGTTACTCATAAAATAATCGCCTTTTAGGTAGTTCAAACATTTTTTGTCATGTCTGTATGAAATACCTCTGTATATTGAATATAAAAATTATAATAATAATAATAATAATATGCTTTATTGTCCAAGAAAACTCTCATTTGACAAAGCTGAAAAAAAACCTACCTAACATAACATTTAAATAATACAACATTTTCAAACATTTTCAAAGTTCGAGCCATTGAGCCATATAATATAGACAGAAGAAGACAATAAAAGATAACAGTAATAAAATGCTGGTATATACAAAAACAAAAATACAATATTACAAAAGTTACTAGATTTCTGGTCACAAAATGTAAAATACAATTAATTATGTTATTCATTAAAACATATAATTCACATATACACATGCATACATATTTACACACATACATACAAACAAACACCCGTATAGATACATACAACAACAAAATAGGTAAAATGTAAAATAAAACAATAAATATTGGAAAACAAATTTCAAATTAAAATAATAATAATAAATGTCACTATATTTCCGTTAGGTCGAAAACAAATATTTAAATAATAATTAAAAAGTACAATACTATTTACAAAAATCGGTCATACATAAATAAACAAATATACATACACCTACCCATCCTCAAATATGTAAAACAAACATTACTAAACTTATTTTAAAAGTGTCATCGTAATATTCCTGGAGTGTGTAATACGGTCTTGTAAAATTAACTCTTTAACCTTTCTTTTAAACATTTCTTTCAAAATTTAATATTATAATTAAAAAAAAAGTGACAAAAGTGCAAGAGTCTTGCAGGTCGGTCTTGGTCTTGCGTAGTCTTGCACCCCTCGGTCTTGGTCTGGTTTTGGGTTTTGCATACCCGGTCTTGGTTTTGGGTCTTGGAAGCGAGAAGGGGTCGGTCTTGGTCTCGGTCTTGGTCTTGCTGCAAGACCAAGACCAAGACCCAAGCCCAAGACGACCCTGCTATCACTAATTAATAGGATCTACTTCAAAATTCATTTTGTTTAACTGTTTTTAAACATTTCAATTTTAATTGAAAAGAATACTGGCATATAAAAAAAAACGGACAACCCATTTCTGTCTGTGGCTAACTGAGTTTAATGAATAAAACTCATTTTATAAAATCCTTTCTATAAAAACAAAAATGGTAAATCGCCACCCCTGTCGATATAAAATTCCCATCAAGTATAACACATCCAAATGCCCTTTGCAACAGATTTTTATGTTACGCGCAGGCTAATAAGATCCCAAAACTGTCGTGAACACCAAGGACAGGCGAGAGATGAGAGGGTCCTAAACTCGCTTCCATAAACTTGCTCCCTAAAAAAGAAATTACACACGTTCGGTCTTTTGTATAGGCCTTAAAAGCGTCTGCTGTATTCTCTATTTATAATAGAAGCGCTAAACTTATGCACTTGCTGGTAAAATGTAGGATCCTCTAAGGGTTTACTGCTTTATTCATAGGGCGATGTTGGCGATGTATAATATATTTGTATTTATATCTGATTTTAATGATTTTTTACAGAAAATTGTATGCCCACCATTGGTAGCTTTTTTTATTTAATAAAATTTAAAATTGTAGTGGTATTTTTATGCTCTTTTAAATTGAATAATGCAAAAAACAATTGATCTTCGGGTTTAAGAGTTTAGAAGTAACATTTTTTAACGAAGTTCCCTTTTTTTTCTGATAGAACATCAAATTTTAAACCAAACACCTTATAATTTTTCTTCCAAAAAACTATTATTGGAGATATAATTGAAACTGAAACAATTAAACGTTATGTAGTGTGGGTCAAGCTTTAAATGTACGCCCCATAACTTTTTAATTTATATATATATATATATATATATATATATATATATATATATATATATATATATATATATATATATATATATATATATATATATATATATAAAACACAATATACAGGGTCTCAATGGTTTTTTGCATTCTTTAATCTTCAAAGGTGTACCAGTTATACAAATAATTTTATATTTTTGCTAATAACAACGTTACCAGTGTAAAATATTAAATGGGCCGCATTTTTATTACAAAATTTAAATGCTTATCCCATTTGTTACTCATATATCCTTTATCAATTTCAAAAATTCAGTGAATCGATATGTCTCTAATTAACTCCGATAAGAGGTTAATACTTTTGCAACAATTTATAACTGACTAATAAAAATAACCTGGAAACAGACCTTTAGTGCTGGTTTTATAAATATGTTACAAATCAATAGAACAATAAACCCTTTGTTTATCTATATTGTTCACGAACATACGTGTATATTTACTTACTAATCAAAATCAAAATGTATTTCTTATTTAGAACTGCATCATTTAGTAAAAAGTATTTTTTGAAAAGATATAATCATTTTAAAGAAACATTATTATTATGAGTAAAAATATGGTTTATTTTTTAGGTAAATCTTTGTTATCTAATATTTTGCAAACAAAACGAAAATTTAAAATTTAGCAGTAGTATATAACTTAATTTGGGTTTTAAAAATACTCTTTAAAAAATCCGGGTTCCTATTTTAAAAAATCATCGGTTAGAATTTTTTATTATTTAATTAAAATCAGTTTGGAAAATAAGCAATTTTAGAGATTAAATATCTCAAAAACCGTTAAAATTTATAAGAGAATATGTAATATATAAGTTAATTAGTATTTTATGTTTAATTCAAATATCGATAAATATACAGGGTGTTCTATTTAAAATAAAAAAGTACTGGTACCTCCGGTAGTGGTACTAGCAGTTAATTGTATTTTTCTCCAACATGTCCTTTATAGTAAATCCTAATATACACTTAAGTTCTAATTTTCTATAATAAACCATTTGGCAAATAACGCCGTGGACTCTAGTTTTATTGGGGATTCACTAATCCTAAAAATGTTTTTGTTACTGTATCAAATAAGTAAACAATTAGACTGAAGTGAAAACTGCAAAAGACAAAATCACTTTAACCGTATTTTAAACCACCTCATCTGGAATGTCTAGAACCTTTATATAGCTGAACGGCTAAAAAAGAAATTATTATTAACAGTCCATTTTTGAATTTCATTAGTGACTTATTTTCTGATAAAAAAAAGTTGTAGGTCAGATCATTCTCTAGCATTTCCGGTAACAACGACAATGTAAAAAAAAAGTGGAAAATTTAAAATGTTCATAATTGGCTATCATTGAAACAACGCATTTTCTGTAACTTAATAAGCTTAAAAATACATCGTCAGCTTATCGGCACCGTTACGTTCGCCCTCAAGAAAAAATCAGTTTTTTAAGTAATATATATTTATTTGAAATCTAACCTATAGTTTTTTTATTAAAAAAAACATGTCCTTAACGAAGTTTAATGAAATGGTTATTATTAACTTTTTCTTTAATCTCTTATAGTAATAGGCTAGAAGGTTTTACCTAGTATGGCAAAAAGAAAGATTTATTTTATTAATATTAATTTTTAAAAGAGGTTAAATGTTTTTTTAATTCTGAAATCAGAATTAATAAAAATACTTTCTTTTAATGAATAACGCTCTAGAGTCTCTATACAATACCACAAATGCTCTTTTTGAATCAAAAAACTTGACACAAACATACTATAACTTTCTAAGTTGGCTAAAATAGAAATGTCAATTCGGTTTTCGAACAAAAACTCTAAAAAAGATCTCAGTTAGTTAACTCACATCCGTGCAAACAAAACCCTTTTAATTTAGCCTGGAACTTGGCCTTTATTGCAATTTCCGGACTTTTCTTTTGTCGATGCCTTTTGTTTTCCGAACATCAACTGGCAACGGCTGGGAAATAGTGAAAAACATAATGTAAGTTACGGAAAAATGAAAAATCGGAAACCACCCGGCTAAGCGACTGACTTTTCAGTAATTAAATCGATTTGTGAAGAATGAAAAATGTTGGGGCAGGTGCGGGTTGGAAATTTAAGACAAAGCGCGGCTCGACACCGTCGGCGGCCCAATACGGCTTTATATCGCCTTGTTCCAATATAAATGTCATTTTCTATTTCACTTTTTCGTGCTACATAGACATAAAATAAAGAAAACTTTGTTTTGAGCTCTATCGTTGACTTTTAGGCAAATGTTTATTACGTAGATAAATTAAAATATGAATATTCTTAGATTTTAAGATGGTTGCATGGATAGAGACGAAGTGCTTTAAATTCCCAATAATATTGGAAAACATATTCTTGTTAAATAACATATTAAGGGGGGGTAACGTTAATTATTTTTTTATTATTTTAAATTTAATATTATTCCGTCAATTGGAGCAAAATTGACGGATTAATAATAGTTTTAACGGTCATTTCTCCAACTTACTACAAAGAGCGTACAAAACTTTAAATTGATTTTCCCAAACATGTAATTTTTAAAGTCGGTGACCACCATTCCGAAAAAACTAGTAGACCGATCGTTATAAAAATTTGTACACATATTTTACATACAAATAACTATCAAGTGACGTCCAGTTTTTTCATTTTTCAATAAGTATTAATCTTACAATAACAAATAAGTCGATTTATTATCAAAAAATTGACATTTTAACTTTAAACTGATGCAAAAAATTAAAAAAAAACTCGGTATTAATTACGAAAAAAATAAGTTAACTTATTAAAACGATTTGTTTTTTTTTAACTTAAAATAAGTGCTAAGGAATCGCGGTCACCGCAAAAAAAATTTTGAGGCACCACCGGTCAACTGCAATAAATCCATTATTTCTTTATATTTTTGTACCAAATTTTTTAAAAATATTCTTTAGATGTGATATTAAAATATACCAAGTTTTAAAATAAATCTATAAAAACAATATGTCATAAAAAAATCTTAAAAATAGGCTTTTTTTAACCTAACAAACTTTACCCCCCCCACTTTAAGCCTCATGTTATATCATTTGTATCATTGTAAAGGATTTATTTACTAAAAAGTTCTGGTTGGGTTCTCGCCAAATACTCTTTACAATAGGACCGCTTCGATCCTTGCCTCGGAGTATAGAGACATTAAAATATCTATCTGTGTTTCGTGTCAATTCTACCAAGATAAAATTTACCTATAAAAGGTAAACTGAAAATAAAATAATATTTTAAATTAAAATTTTTACAATTTTGATATAAAAAGTTAAGAAATTCTGAGATCTTATATCAAAATTTTAACAATTTTAACTTTAAATATTACTTAGTTTTGGTGATAAAGTTGCCGATTAAACGTAGATGTATATTTTAATATTTTTAGTTCTTTTTGAAGTATTTATTTATATTTATCGATTGGCCAATTTAAAGTGGTCAATAGGGCAAAGTACACTGTAGTAGCCTCTCTATACCTCGGGAGCAAGACCGAAGCGGTCCTACTTTAAAGAGTAGTTCTTAAGAACCCAACAACGACTGTTTAGCACTGTTTTTCTCATATTGCATTAGAAGTACAGTAATAATGAAAAATACCTAAATTTTTTAAAATATAATATTTTTTGTTTATTTCTAAAAAATTCTGGCTTTTGTAGTCCATTTACTCTTATACTCGTATAATATTTAGGGATAAATAAAAACGTATTTAAACAGGTTTAAATAAAAACAGATTAAAAAGATATTTTCTCCTTTTTTTTTAATTACTGTAGATGGTTTTGGATGCCAATTTCTAGCAAATTCTAGAGATGATGTTTGTCTACCGCTTAACCATAAGCAGTCATCCAAATATTAACACCAAGATCGCATTATATAAGATGGCAACCGACGTAACCAATTTCTGTTGGCATCTCCAATCATACAGACGTACATCTTACCCCAAAATCAAAAACCCATGCACTTTCAGTGGGTAGGAGATCTCCTTCGACCCTCAAAGACCAAGAGTCACCTTTCTTCACTTTCTAGTATATCACGTTCAAACTGTGTTTAGGAAAACAAGATTATTATAGTAGTTTTTAGCTTATTATTTGATAATTTTTTTTTTTCATATATTTGATAGGTTTACAATAAAATGAGATACTAAAATTAAATGCGTAAAGACTATAAGAACTTTTAAAATATCGGTTTAGAAGGGAACATTTACAATATGTATTTTCTCTATACGCTTTTTGTTTTTACCTTCTCTGTTTACGTGGGGCTTGCGGATTATAATGCCGTAGTATAGAGAAATGTGCATTTAATTTCTAAATGCACAGTTTTAAATATATAGAAAAATAATTGTCTGCGTATGAAAATAAAAAAAAATGCGGCTATATAAATAAATAAATGCCATCGCTGCTACTTGTAATGCAAAAATTAATTAAAACATTATACACAATTTAGAGATGAATGATACACAATTTACTAATAAATTATACACAATTTAGTATAAGGTCTATTTGTTAGACTGATAATTTATATAAAATACTTTAAGTAATGGCTAAGGTACAAAGGAACTGTATCCTTAGTTAAAACATAACACAATTTTTAAATGGTGTAAATAACAAATCTTAACAAATTACGAGTAAAGCTATAAAAATTAGAAACAGAGGAGTCAACCACTCTTGCTGAATCTGATGGCAAATTCATCCTACTGTCAGTTCTGATTCGGTTGGCTTTGATAAATTTTGAAATTCCAGAGATACGTGCGTATCTGTTTTGTCACTTTCCTTATTTTGTCCATTTTATAAATCACACCACATTCTCCCTTGTTCCTTTTATCTCTAATTGAGAGTTTTTTTAATATTTATTATGCCTTTATAAATAGTATAAAATTTAATTAATAAATATTATTTATTATAAAAAATATAAATTTATTTTATTTCTTAATATTAAATTAAATGTTAATAATTATTTATACCTTAAAAAAAAATTAATACTTTTCTAGTATATTTTTCTATATATAATATGACAAAAAATAATTAAATAAAGAAAGTGAATATATTTTTTTTGACCCTTCTTATTAGTTTTTTTATGATGTCTTATTTTACTTAAAATTATTATCTAAAAAGTAATATCAAATATGTTACTTAATTTAAATTAAAAAGTAGTGTAAACTTAATTTTTAATGAATATTATTTTTGGTGTTTTAAGTATTTTTTTATTTTTTTTTTTTGTATTAAAACATAATATGTAAAATACTTATCTGACTAAGATATTTTTTAATGTATTGTAACTATTTCTTAATTTACATTTTTAGAATCTTATAAAAAGCATTTACATATTAATTTAAAATTTCTAAAATATGTTGTTATTTGTACAAAATGTGTCAAATTTTTAATAAATATGAATAAGATATTTAAATTTTTCCCAAAGTTTTTTTAAATTTAATTAAAACCCTATTTTTGGGAAAGGAAAAATTAAAAAAAAAAAATTAATTGTCATAAAATTACATATATAGTTTTTCCAAAATTTTATTTAAAAATATTTCGGGAAATATTTGGGAAAAAATTTTAAAATTTGGATTGGAAATATTGGAAATATAAAAATAAAAATACAAGACTTAAAAAAAACTAAAAATTTATAAAGTTTTTAATTGCGATATTTTAGAAACAGTTAAATTTCCGAAGTATTTCAAAACCAGGAAAAATATCTGGCTTAAAATATTAGTACCCAAGGTAGTTGGTAAGACAATTGCGTGAATGATACACGATTGATAGAATCGTAAACCTACCGATTTTTTAGCCAGTAACTTTTTCCTTCTATCCGATAGCAAAATTCGATTTTTGATATTTCAAACGGGGTAATTTATACATGAGTGGAATGTATCAAAAGTTAAAACGCAAAATACATAATATAAATAAAAATTTAGGTATTAAAAATACAAAGAAAACAGTGAAATTTCTAAAAAAGTAATTACACACGACCAGGAGACACAAGTTGTACATCTTGATCAAGAGGCATATCTTCATCGATGTCAACAACACCTGAATATTGTATTCAGCATCAATGCCGTCTTCATGGGAGAGCAATTAAACTTTTTCTAAAGCAAGCAATAGTGTAAAACTTGTACTGCACAATAGTATAAGAAAAATACAGAAATTGTTGCTAAAATGGTTTTAAACGCATTCTTATTCGTTTTTTGATATTTTCAAAATTTTCAATATTTTTAATATTTCCTAGACACATTCGAATATTTCCAATATTTCCATTTTCATGCAAATATTTCCAGTGAAAATATTTCCATTTACAACACTAATTAACTACCATTCTATTTAAACCTAGTGAAGTACGAAGGAAGCTAACATAATGCAAAAATGTCTGATTTTTATTTATTTATTTGTTATTTTAGTCTGTAGACATTAATTTTTGATCGTACAATTATACAAAACAGCAAAAAAGTTTTAGTTGTTTGCTTAAATAATTAAGTTTAATTTATATTTAGGGATTCTTTTTAGCAACAATCTCAGAGCCATCGACGAGTGTCCCTCAAATTTACATCAAAGGCTAATCTTCTCCACAGATTCCTCAAAAAAAAGATCTAAAACCTTGATAAGTCTCTTATACATACGAAATTCGGCTCCTCCAAAAAAAAATGACCCTCATCAAAGAAAATCCGTCTGTGCCTCGAAACTTATGCAACCCTAGCAACTTTTTAATAATCATTATCATGGCGAGCTCATGTCGCTTAGAACGCGGTCGAGTGCACTTGAAATTTCGACGCTCTGCTTCTTTATGCCGAAAGCAACGACCTGCCTCAACATAGTCACGTGACATAAAACGACGAAAAAATATGGGGAAAGCGCTCTTTTTGCATTTTACGATGGCGTCGGTACGGGCTTTGTGTACTTATTCAATAGAGTCTGCTGTTAGAAACTTACGGAAGTTTTATTACAAGAGATGAATAGAGTGCGATGGAAAATCTGCCTCTGTTCCTTCATTACTTTTCAGAATAAAAAAATTCTTTTTCATACCTAGTGACTTAGTTATAAAAACAGAGTCAGCAAAGTCGGTTTTATCGAGTTTCGAGGGTTTGGTTATTATGTCCAATGCAAACTCATTATAATTTTTAAACTTCATATATGTAGTTTCAAATGATTCTTTATGGCGCTTCTTTATGGCAACTAAACTCCTGGACAAAATTAACGCAACATCATAAATTTGCCACAGTTTTGATGCATTTTATTTTCTGAACTTATCCGATTTGAATTTTGATTGGTTTCTGGGATGGGGATGGGACAGTATCATAGTTTTTGCTGTTTATGATGAAAAGTTTATTTTCAATATATACCGGGTTTAATAAAAATGTCTTTTTTGGTTTACTTTATTATATTTGTTATTAAAGGAGATACACCGTTTAATAGCGTAACATGTTTAAACAGCAAAAACTATGACATTGTCAATGAACTAACATACAATGCAAAAAAAAATTAAATCGGATTCAGAAAAAAATAGCATTACAAATGGGGAAAATTTATGATGCTGCGATAATTTTCCCAAAGAGTTTATATAAAAATAATATCTAACAGTTTTGGACGCTCCCGATATTGGGTGAAATAACTTCGTCGATGGTAAAGAAAGATATGCGATCGCCACAGTCAAAGATTTGTACTTACACTGACGGTTTGGGAAGACTAGTCGTTAAGCTCGTCGTCTTATCTGGACTAAAATTTTGCGGTGTAATGGAGTAGACAAAAGATATATTAACAGTTTATAGAGTTGTATAAGAAACGACCATGTTTGTGAAAAATTAAAGATCCAGATTATATAAGTAATAATTTAAAAAGGGAAGCATATGAATTTAAAAAATCTGGTCCATTTTGTCTCAATTCACATACTAAAGGCCTAGCACCATGTTTTCCTCGTTCTGAAAGTCATGTCTTAACCCATTTTTTCCTTTTCTTCTTTCTATCATCCTTTTGACTGATTTTTAAAATGCATTAATCCATTAGAGCAATTTTTTTCCATTTTATACCTTGCACAGTTCACCGACTAAAGAGGTAATTTATACCAGCTTAAAATACTAAGTCAGACTACCCAGTATGTCAAAATATAAAATATCTGCCAACTAATTAAAAGATAGCGTAGGTTCAGGAACCGATTGTTTGACAAATTGCGGACTAAGTATGTTCGTCTGTGGACATGACAAATCAGATCGTTCAAAGACAAGGTCGGCGGATCTAGTATGGCAGATCTCGTCGGTCGACACCGTCGGCCGACTAGGTTGCTTCGTCTATGGGCGCCTAATCTCAACCGCTGGTCCGGCGGACCACCAGTGGTCCGCGGAGAAATTTTACTAGTCCACGGACAATTTTTTTTCCCAAAAAAAAATTTTTCTTAAAAAAAAAATAAATTTTAATTTATAAAGTTACAAAATTTTAAAATTTTTAAACTAATTTTTAATTTTATGTAATTTATGATTAGTAATTTTATTACAAACAACAAATTTATTTTTGTAATCTTTTGATTTACTTTTTTTGTAATGTAAAGTAATATTTTTTTTTGTGTTTTATGTTATAGTTTTTTATTTTTTTAATAATTTTCTGTGATTTTTTTAAAGCTTTTTATACCAATTTTTCTATCCGGAAAAAAAATTTTACTTTAAAAAAAAATAACTAAAAAATTTTTAATTTTATAAAATTCAAAAGTTTTTAAATTTTTTCTTAAAAATAATTTTAATTTTGTAATTTATGATTATAATTAGAATTATACAAATAAAAATTATATTTTATGAAATCTTTGATTTACTTTTTAGTAATGGTAAGTAATATTTTTTCTTTTTTCCCCATTCCATAAAGTCCTGTGGTTTTTAAATAATTTTCTTGATTACGTTAAAGCTGTGATATCCTTTTTTAAAGGTAAAAAAGTCACATATTTTACAGAAACAAACAAAATTGTTTTTAAACTTTGGGTATAAGTTTCTGTTTGTTAGTTTTATTTCTGGAGAAACATTTTCCTAATAATTTAACTCAAAGTGATATCTTTTGCTTGTCGATGTTTTTTATGCTAGAGTTCTCCTTTTTCTGTCAATATACTCACCTCTTGTTTAAGTACTATGTAAACTGGTTTAAAAATTCCAATAGAACAAAAAATAAATTTGTAATTTTTAGAGAGCAATACAGAATGCCAAATCGTTATTCTGTGCTGCCATATCGCATTATGACAGTTATCTTCGTCATATTGATAAATAGAGAAAAATATCTTTTACATATTCCCACCATACAAAAGGTTTATGGTGATAATTATTTTAAAATTAGACATTAAACTTTCCATAAAACTATCACTTAATATTGGTGATAAATGTCCCAAAAAAATACCAGAGTTTGTTTATAAAATCAATATTACATTGGAAATGTGTCGTAAATAATTCAAGAATTAAGTTTTATTTTTTGCTAGTGGCTCAACAAATTAGAACATAATTTAATTATTATCTTTATTTTCAGAATGAAGTAGCCACCACGATATTCGGCCCGCTGTAACGGGCTGGCCTTCTTCAAAATGGGATTCGTGCTTCGCACGTTGCCATTTCTGGCCATCCTAATCCATTGGAGCAGCGCAGAACAAGGTAAGAACAATAATTTAGCACACTTGTGTTATTTTTTTCTTTACATATATCTCAAAACATGTTATCACATATATAGATATATACAGTAGAATCCGGTTATAAACTACCCTCTAGGGATCAAAAAATTAGTACTCTATAACCGGAGCTACGCTATAAAAAACACAATTAAAAAATATAACGTTCTTATTAGGTTTAAATAAATGATTGAACTAAACTAAAAACATTTTTTTACAAACTTATAAACTTTATATGTAATACTTGTTATTTTTGTTTGTTGACTTTTTGTTAGTAATTTCATATTCTCAATGTGCTTCTCAACCCTTAAGGACACTTGCAGAATACCGTCAGACACATTATGTTCCTCGGAATAACTTAGTATTGTTTCTTCATCCTGTTGAAAATTGCAAATATTGAATGTTATAACCACCGTCCGGCTATTACCCAGCGGCCGCGGGGAACCACCTTCCGGTAATAACGTACACTCGTACTTTACAACCGGAAATTTGCAACTGAATAGGTGAAAATATTGAACGTTATAACCGGAGTTAAAATTATATATGGTACGCTATATCCGATAAAAATCAAGTGTATTTTGGACGGGACCAATGAAATGTGTACGTAATAAACGGAAGTAGTTTATATCCTTTGTACGTTAAAGACGGAGTACACTGTATATTTATGTATCTAGGGCCCCAGGTATCAAACTCTTATCGCCCGCTTGGTGGGCAGGGTCACTGACCACTCTGTCACCGAAGTAAGGCGTTTTAGAAATAAACTAAGAACATTTGGATTGTTGATGATGTTTCTAACTGAAACATTTTTTTGGTCATTTATACGTAAGTCAAGAGCTTAGCTGCATTGGTTTCTATCTTACTTGCGCATACGATTCGGTTCACATATTATATTTTAACTGCCAGTTTTACAGAATGCTTTTTAAATTGCATTTTTATCAAGACAAATATCAAGTTCCGCATATATATCATCTTCGCGTACTAATATTATTCAACCTGGACATTAAGAGGGACATCTTGCGGCAAACACAGTAATTAAGGGCAATTACCCACGTAACTGTGCTTGGATAATTACTAATTACAATCTGTTGTAGAGATGGACTTACAAATGCACTGATATCAAACAATAATAGGCACTTATTATGGTTGTGGAATGCCCTGTGTCGTTCATTATTGAAGAGTTTTGGCGTGGTCGGCGAGGTTAATCACATTACGATACCATTACTGGACTGATATTAACATGTAATAGGAAATTATATCTGCCATTTATATCTTACATATTGACAGGGAAAATAGGGAATTGACGGAATTTAACTTATTATAGAGGTCTGAACAAATTCATGGGATGTAAAGAGTTATAGTGTACACATAACTATCACCTCATCACAATAGATCTGCAGATATTGGCATATTTCACACACAAGTTTTTTTTATTTATTGCATTTGACAAATTTTAACCGTTTATGTCTTAAAATGCGCCTGTAACCTGGGACATGATGGAAATAGAACTATGGAAAAACACCTTCAAAGACTCGCTAAAGGTTTACAAGAAAAAGAAAATAATTTCATAACCTACTTTATAACGCTCTTAACATAGCTAGGCAGATCACCCTGTGTTTTTTTTTTGGTTTTTACTTATGTCTACCTATATTCCAATGGTGTTTTTGTTTTTTATAGAAAATTTTACGCCATTTTCCAATAGATTAACGGAAAAATCGATACACGGGAAATTCTGCTATTCAGCTACTGAGGCCCAAAAATATATTAATACTTTGTTTTATTTTAGACACCCAGTGATTGTTGGTATACCTTGAAACTTATCAAAAGCTATTTCTAGTAACATAATAGGATTAATTAAAAATCATATCAATCCAAAATTTACATCATATTGCATAAAAACCCTTAACGGACAGTTTTTCTAAATATATCAACCTTAAAAAATATAGGTGGTTATAGTAGGTCTATAACATAATATTAAGATAATTAAGGAATTTAGGGAACAATTTTTAGCCTAACTAGGGGTGTGCGAATAGTTTTCGAATCGAATCGAATCTAATAGTTATATTCGATTTGAGTTTCTAATCGAATATTCGAACTATTCGAATAGTTTCAGCTATTCAAATAGTTCGAAGTATTCGAATAGTTCGAACTATTCGAATGATTCAAACAATTCGAACTGTTCGAATAATTGGAACTATTCGAATAATTCGAAATATTCGAATAGTTCCAACAATTTGAACATATTATTTTTTCAAATGATTAATTGTAAAAGCTAATTGGAAGAGTCGTAGAAGCTATTTAAAAATAATAATGTGAACAAAACGCTTAAACATACGATTAAAAATTACGTCTTTAATAAGTAAAATAAAGTCTTTTCCATAAACTTCTTTTTATAAAACTAATTTAAAATAAAAATATTAAAAAAAAAATTGGTAAAACTAATCTAATATATTTCATTATGTTTTAAGTAACCACCATAACAACTTTCCAATATTATGGGTTCAATAGTAATGAGTTGCATTTAAAGAATTTCAAATTATTAGAAACCCTTTAAAATTGCCGCCAAAATCAATTCCTATTTCTGAATTATCAAAAAAAGTTTTCAATTCGGGTATTCCAATAATTTAGAAGATTTGAATCAAATAGTTCGAATTATTCGAATAGTTCCAACTATTCGAATTATTCTAACTATTCGAATTATTCCAACTATTCAAATATTTTATTTAAAATTCGAATCGAATAATTCGTATTTGATCACGGTGAAGCATTTCTGCAAATGAAATGCAATGACATCGTCCAAAGAGGTGTAAGTCTCGGTCTGCGTAAATATGAGGACGAGTTTGCGCCTAAGTTTGGCACATTCCCAACATTAATAAACATGTGGAAGAGAAAGATAATTGTCAAGGTAATCAGAATAAACAAACAAAACTGACCGTCATCACAGCTCTTACCCTTTAAACCACTATTACGACTTTTAAGATACATTGCAGTCAATTTTTCGAGAGTCAATAAACGCTTTGTTTTTGATAGCCATGCTTGTGTTACATTTTAATAAGGAAAAAGATTAAATCCAAAAATATTCAAACATATACAGGGTATTCCATTTAAAATAACAAAGTTGTTCTATATCGGAAAATCGGTATTTTGTTTTTGAGCTAAAAATTTATAAAAAGGTGTATAAAATAAAAAAAAATTTTAAATAATTTTATATTTTTTAAATTATTTTAATAAAAATTTTTTTTTTTTTTTTGGGTCAAAATCTGGACTGGGCCACCCTATATCAGGAAAAAACTGTACTGACTGGTTGTCAAACATTTTTAATGGAAATAAAAGCGTCTGTACACTTATACTTCTTTGGTAACATACGTGAAAATATTTTATCTCATATTTCTTGTAATATGGTTTTGTTGTAGGTCTCTATTATAATGAGTTTCCCAGTACGCGTTATGCGTGCAGTAAAGGTGCGTTTAAAAGGAAACGGAGTTTTGTTTTTATACCATGAAAATGAAAAGGTTTACGTCCTGTCTGTAGAAATAGAATTTGATTGGAGATAATTGGCAACATTTATAAATCGCAATTTAAAATCAGATCTGATTAAAATAAGATAGGTATCGATTAGAAACTTCCTGATGCACAAGCACAATATTATTTCAGAATTATTATTAAACAGTTATATGACACTCCTTGAATATATGTTGTAAAATAATATAATTTAACTGTTCTTTTCATCGCAGATGGGATCAGGGTTTAGAATGAGCGAAATTAAGGCTGTGTTATAAATGGATAAAATATTGTGCACTTTAGAGACACATTTACACTGTCGTGTCAATCCGTAGGTTTAACCAAATTTTAACTGCTGCTTCAAAAAATATGTCTACTATAACATTTATACAATAAATTAAATAGTCCAGTAACTGGAGATCTAAAAGTACCCAAAGCTGTAAGTAAATCTGTACAGTTTTTATTTGTGACGCAATTCTTAGGTCTTCGCGGATACTTTTGGGCGAGAAAAAGTTTATCACGATTCCGACGTGGGAACCCGCTGAAAATGGCTCCTTAAAGTTTCAAAAATGAGTTTCCCACAAATATCTGCCAAAATATGCGAATTAAAAATTTTTGTTCAGACAAAAATTAAAGATCACCTGAAATTCTATAAAAAATGGTTCCTAACAATATTTTTCGTAAAAACGGCCGTCGAAAAATTCATAACATTTCACACTGGATAGATGCGGTAGTAGTAGCTTTTTACTAAAAAATGCAGATGGGCAAAACAAAGATGCTAGGAAATTTCTAGGATCATTAAACGCTAAGTCCATTATAAAAATAAATGAATAACAAATTTTTCAAAAATTCAAAATAATGGATTCAAAATATTGTGAAAAACTTTTACCACTTTGTTTAATATTCTAAAAAAATCAGAATGAACCCAAACTCATATGCAATGATAGGTACAGGTTTTCCCATTCCGATAAACTTTGAATGATTAAAAATGTACATTATTGCACAAGTAATGGAACAATTCGTCCGCCCGCTTATAAGTGAATCCACGAAGATAGCGGCATTCTAGTGGTAGAGCGGCAGCTGAAATGAGGGGACTTTTGGGTCCCGTTATTTCGAAAACTATCGATTTTTGACAAAAATTATAAGGACCTTTGTAGATTACAAGGCTATCTTTATTTCTTGTCAAAGCAAAAATTCTTTACGACGACTTAAGAATTGCGCCACAAGGGAAAACTGTACAGATTTATTTACAGCTTTGTTTCTTCATTTACTGGACTATAAAGTCTTTTTAGTCATAGCTAAGGTTTTTCTTAAATGCTAGATGTGGTAATCTATGTTTAGCTTTATGACTATTTTAAAGTTTTTTTGGGTAATATTTTAAGAAAAAATACCAAAATAAAGTTAAAGAAAATAAATTCCTTGCGGTTGTTGATCGCGGCCAAATTTTCTTATTTAGATATAAGCAAAGATTTCTAGAATTGAAAGCAAGGTTGTGGGCTGGTTAATATAGTTTTCTTACAAAACAGATCAGTACACTGAAATTTAAAACGATAAAAAATCCGCATTCCAAACGTTGATGGCGTAACAATTTTGGTCTCTGAGAAATCAGCTGAAATCATCAAATCATCGAAAAAATTGCCGAATTTTTTTAAATGTATCTAAAATGCACTATTTGTTTTTTCATTGTAGCCAAAATAGTTTTTTACCTGAGGATTATGGAAAATGATTCTATTCTGCATTCAAGAGTAGTTGTACGATACGTTTGGGAAAGCTGTCAAAAGCTGAAAGACACTATCCAGAAGTGTTGGGTATTAATTTTGTAATATTTTCTTGCTTGGCAGTTTTTAAAAGCTCCTTTAATTCAGACTGATATTTAGCAGTGGCATTAGCAATTTGCCCACTAAAACTTCGTTCCATGGACGAATCAATTTTCATAAAGAAATCATAAAGCTCATTTGCCATTCTTTAACCTTCACTGTGATTTTTTAAATTAAATGTTACGTTTCCGTGCTTGTTAAAGCCTCTTCTTCAATGGGCTGTGAATTTAACATTTTCTCCAAGTTGGTTTCATTCAAATCTTCATCTTGCATTTAACAAACTTCTCAGTGTCACTTGATTCTATCTGTTCGAACCCATCTCGTCCTATTCCATTTGCGATTTCGGCTATTAGTCCATTTGACTACGCGTTTACAAAGGGTATTCGGTTGCATACTTTCATATTGGAATCCTTTTTATCAATGTGTATGTACCGATGTACCGATTAGATCCGCGAATAAAGAAATCTTTAGCCGCGAATATAGCAATTGTGTCGCACTTTTTTAATCCGCGAATAGTGAAAAATTATTTGAAATAAGACCACGCGGTATTGACAATTGCTTGGCAAAAAAATTTGATGCTAAGTATAGTAACAAACTATCCGATAGTACAGTACCAAACTTTGTTGATTTAAAAAATTAGGCGTACTGCAAACGTTACTTTCCGCATGGAGATGCGTCGTATGAAAAGTAACCATGGTAATAGAAAAACAAATAACCCAGCATTTTAAAACACCCTATATATGCGGGTAATTAAAAGCACGAAGACAAGATATTATTAAGGGCAAAAATTCCTAGGAAAATATTTTAGACCATTTCATAATTACTTGAAAGCAATTTATCTTTAGTACTGAAATTGTTGCTTTAATTAAATAAATAACGTATATTCTTTCCTTTTCTAGCGTATCGCTTTGCAGACATTATTAAAACCCAGTTAATTTCGAAACTCCATTTCTAAATTTAATAATTCAAAACATCATCAGCAATGTTACTTGATCATTAAAACAAAATGTATAAGACTTCCGGATTACAGAGCCTTCACATAAACGCTTTAAATATGTATTTTCAGTTGCTCATATTTTAATACTGTTTTAATCAAAAAGATATTAGTTACGCTTTAGTGCACATGAGAACATCCAGGGCACATGGGCTGCCACACACGTATTATTCATTCACACAGTAATTATTTCACCACCGCATTTATGATTATTTTCAACCCCACTTAATGTGAGTAAACCCTTCGTTTTAGTAATGAGGTCCAATTGTTTTTTAAACAAACTTATCCAACTATTTAGTATTTCAAGATTACTTAAAATATCTTAAAAATAGGATAAATTTACCTTTTTATACGCTTGGAAAATGTTTTTTAAGATTGCTTCATATATGTAGCCTAAAAAATCTCTAGTAAACATATGGGTTTATAAAATCATATTTAAAAAAAATTAAAATTCGATGATTTTTTTTAAATAATGATTTTTTTTATTAAAAAATACCAGCTTTAACAAATATTATTTTTAAATATTTTTAACTGTTTATGTTTTGTTTTGTTGAGTTAACAAATATTCTAAGGCGGGAATAGTACAGATACAAAGCAAAACTGAAGAAGTTTTAACATGCAAATTTCGTTGGCGTAGTTTTTGCAAGTTTGTGCCTTTGTCAAAACTTGTATTAACGTGAATATTTTACTCATGTATAAATTTTCCCATAAGACACGTTAAAAATCAAAAAAAAATCTTTATTGTCAATTAGAAACATCAAAATCAGTCAAAATGGTTCGATTTGGTCATGTACACGAGGAAGAAATAGATAAAGAAATTTAAAAAACTATTTTAGTTATAGTTTTAATTATGTTGCATAAAATTGAAAATTGTATGACCAAAAAAGAAAAACCATTTTAATAGTATAATACTCCCATATTTCTCCTTTAGAAATATTCTCCAAATATGTGGCATAATTAACCAGATAATTTTCTAAAACTTCATATCGGAAATTAAAATAACAAGTCTTAAAATACGATTTTAGCACTTCGTAACTCGAAAACTTTGTTGGCAATAGCAAGTTTATAAGTATAGTGTATAAAATACTTATTGTTGCAGTAATATTTTCTTTAGGGATTAATCTCATTAAAACATTTGACTCATGATGACTTGAAAAAAATTTAGTATTTGAGTATTCCTATTAAGTGTAAACTAGTTGAGACCAGTATGTAGAAAATGTGTAAAATTGCAAGGTCTAACAGTTTACAAAAGTACATGCGGAATAACCTAAATAAAATAGTATTCGGTTTGAAATATGGGTATAAACTGCCAAGTGAAATTATCATTGGAAGAAACAGTAAAAAATTGCGAAGTGGCATTTAAATTCTTTGTTATGCAGACTGGACAAGATAAGAAAAAAGAATTGGACAGACAAATAGCCAAAGCCGTATACAGAATTGCAGTTTTAGAGCTATCAAAAATAAGGAGGTTCGAAAAGCCATAGAAATGCTAAGACCTGGTTACCTCCCACCATCTAGATTTCAGTTATCATCAACGCTCTTAAATGAAGAATATATTTGAAATCTTATTGTTTAAACAAGTTATCTGAATAATCTCTTTGCATGTCTTTAAATGGATGGTCAAATATACATAATGAGCCGATAACCTGTGTCATTTTGACTGCAGAAGATAAAAACAGTGTTCTCTTTGAAAGCATAGATTCATCTGGTCATCCCATACAGACGACTATCTTGCCGAATTGGCTATTAACTCAATAAATAGGTGCAAAAATGAATATAACTGTAAATTAACCAGTATTGTTTAAAGATAATGTGAGCAACATGGTCAGAATGAAAAAAATACCGGGTCGTCCAATTACCCTATAATTACATATGGTTGTTAGACACACTTACTTAGTTTGCTTTTCAAAGATTTAGAAGCATTGCAGATAAAAAAAAAATATAGTACATATTGTGAAATACTTCAGAAATACCCATTTGCCAAATGCTTGGTATAAAGAAAAAGGGGTCTTACCTCAGGATGGAATACACTCTCAGATTGTCTTGAGATCTATGTAAATGAGTGGCCAAAATTGTTATTAATATGTGAAGAGCACCTCATATTTTTGAATACAGGATGATTCCTAAGTTGACGCTTTTTTTTAACTGTATATAAAACTCATTAAAATAAACAAATTTTTTTAATAACTTTTTTCAAAATATTAAAAAATAAGGAACTTACATTTATTTATTGTGGCGAACACGGTCCTGTCTTAAGTAAGTTGTCACCTCCCAAGAAGTCTTTGGGCTGTGGTGCTTGGATACGTTAAACGTGGTTTTCTCGCAATGTTTTCCACACTTTTTTTACTTAAACCGACCTGACTTGCAAAGACCCGAGTACTTGGGTCCAGAATAAGCCCGCAAGGAAAACCGTCGCGTCGCGCGTACAATCTCGAAGCAACGTTTGCAAATTAACTACGCTTTTCATAAATAAGAACATATCCACGTATTTATTGTTTTTAGATTGTGCCATTTTCGCGATTTAACAATGATTTAAAATTAAAATTAATCCTCGCGTCGTCCGATAAGAGCAATACGACACAAAAACAAGCGTAAATAAGAAATAAACTATCTATTTATGCTCAGGCCCGCACTAGCCACACTTTTAAATAAATTTATGTAGCTTTGTTATTTTTGGGTTTTTGAAAAAATGTTATTTAAAAAGTTGCTTATTTTAACGAGTTTATATATACAGTTAAAAAAGCGTCAACTTAGGAATCACCCTGTATAGGTAATTAGTTTAAAAACTTTCTAGTGCGTTAGATAGTAGGTATATGGTGCGCTATTTAAGGCCGCCCAAAATTTATGGAATATATGTTAGGTAGAAGCGTTTTTTTAAATAATCCTGTTTTTGACCTTTCTGGCTTATACATATTCTTAAAAAAGCCCTAACGAGACAAAATAATTGTAAAATAATACTCTATTAAACATTGAAACATTAAAAAGCAATTTTGCTTTATATACTCATAATAAATGGTTAATTAAATTTAAATTTTATGAGTACAGACACTGCATGATTGTTACAAATTTCGCTGCAAATTATTTCGGTATATTTATTTAAATTTAAGCCCCGTCCATTCATGGTTTGAACCCTTCCGGTAGTATTCAAAACCCGTTAATAACAGTTAGTTTATTTGCAACCCTATATAAACTCACAACGCCAAATTGCTTCATAATCCACCACTGCATAATTAAAAAGGAGGGTTTCAAATTTTAATCGCAGGTATGTTCGGTTGCGCGCTAATAAACTTATTAAATATGCATGTGTGTATACGTGGGTTAGTTAAATGTTAGTTTCTTGCCTAAAGTTTGAAAAATATTAATTGTTAATACAAAAAAAAACTTTACCTTTGAAAGGAAAATGATGCTTAATATTTTCTACGACCGTGCATATTTGTCTTTTTTCCTGGACGTATTTTAGTTCGGAAAGTGTTTATTTATAGTATAACTATATATATTTAGACCTAATACTGTATCGGATTGGCTTAATAACAAATTGGATCTTATGTTTAATCTACCCGCTTGTATTTTTTTAATGCAATTTTTATATAAAAAATATTTTAAAGTCTCTGTACAATTTTTAAAATATTAGGTAAAATAACAATTAAACCAGGTTTTAATCTTTATTATTTTCACGGCAACCAAAGTAATATCCAAAGCTGTCAAAGTTTGTGAAAATATTTCTAAGACTTAAAGGATTTTAACACGTCAAATAATGGATTATTCCGACGAAGAGATTTCTGTGAAGACTGCCAATGAGGTTAATATGAACCTATTACCAAGTGAATTAAATGAAAAATACTAGCAGCAATACACCCAATTTTTTAATTGGTGCAAGAAAAACCAAATCAAAATCATGAAAGAAGAGGGATTTTTGGCGTAAAACGAGTTGCCTATTTAATATTAATATTACTAATTATACCTAATTTTAAATTGTATTGCTTTTTTTGATAAATTAACTTGCTTAAACAATTCATGTGTAAAAATTAGTGTTTTTTAATGGAGTGGTAGAAAAAATAATGTTCCCAACTCTTGCGGAAGGTTTCTTTTCCACACTCGCGTCGGCGTGTATCACTTTCCGCACTTGTTAAGAAAACTACTATTTTTTATTGTGGATCAAAAAAGGCATATTAAAAAAGCTTAAGTTGGTCTTAAGCTTGGCTTATTTTTTAAGAATTTAGCAGCACAACAAATCATGAACGATTGCTAGATGCATATTAGGACTCTTTACTTTTAATTAGAACCGTAAAAAGATAAGTTGCAGAATTAAAACAACACCAACTCCAAAAATCGTAGAAGAAATACAGCATGTGGATTTAAAAAATTGTCGATTAACCGAAAAAGATTTCGTAGAAGCTGTAGGAATTTCACTGGGCAGTGTAAACCTTATTTTGGCTGTAGTTTTTGGTTTCAGAAAGAAAGCTGAAATAGGTGTCGCAATAGCTAACAATGGAATAAAAGCACATTCAAATGGGACTTTCTCAGCAACATTAATTGCGTTTTACAAAAAGAAGAAAACATTTTGGGTACTGTTTTCTCACCATGGATTGACTGGGTCTATCACATATGTTACTGAATTAAAACAAGAAGCTAAAAAGTAATGTGAACCCAGTGCTTTGGCTCCGATAAAAGTAAGGATTCAGATATTAGCCAAGAAGATGTTACCATCACTTTTTTGGATATAAAAGGAGTTTGTCTATGTAGTCCTTTAAAATGGTATATCAATAAACTCAGATTGTTATTGTAACTTGTTGGACCAGCTGGATGTAAAAACTTGTTAGGAAAGAACTGGTTTGCACAAAAAATAATTTTCACTGTCTCACAAAAAAACAAGGCAAATATCAGTAAATTATTGCTCAAATTAAAGCAACATTCACCCTATTTGCCAGATTTAGCTCTCTCTGACTTCTGG
>JAHBCN010002671.1:72500-87288 GCA_019359885.1 Listronotus oregonensis
TGTTAGTTTAAAAAGGGGAATAAAAAAAATTATTGTTATTTAATGTTGAATGCCAAGAAAGCAGTTTAAATAGTGTACGTGGGCGTTGTGCAATTGGGATAAAAAATTTTTTTGTTTAGTATTGTTTAATATAAGTGGAAATTTAAAATAAGGAATTGCTAAAATATTTAATTACTTTTAGTTTTAATTGATAATTGAATTACTTTTAAAAGCAATTGCGACAGCTCTGCTGCCTTGGTACATTAAAAATTAAGTTGCTCTGTACCGTTGACTACTGTACCCAAAAAAAAATGTGAATAATTATAACCAGATAATTTCTGTGTAGGCAAACTGTTATAATTCTTTAGAAGTAATATTAAAGGCACCCTAATATTTGCTTTAAAATTGTGTTAAATATTATAAATCTTAAAACGACACACTTAAAGTTTAAGTGTCTATTCATGTACATTACAATCACCTACTAAGCTCTCGGTTAGTTTGGCCATGTAACTTTTAAAATCTTATCCAAAAAACGTAACACATAATTTGTTTTAACTTCCAAAAATAAAACTTTTAAAAGTTTAAAAGCGTTAGCTTGCCGTTTTCGCTTTAAAACCTTAATCATTAACATTTTACTACACTTTAGTGTCGGTATGTTTTTGGAACATTTCACGTAGTTTTTGATGCAGCTTAACCCTTACAAATGATGTTTATAAACAGACGTCAGCGGCCCGACTTTGTAGAAGACATATTTGAGGTCTATGTTTAAAAATAAAATCCAGACGTGTTTGATGGGGACAAAATGAGCCACACAAGAACACGTCTGTTGTCCTTGTGTTAATGTAGACATTCATTTATTTTTTGAGCTGTTTGAGTTATTACGAAAATCTTCAAGGATAAAATAATGTTTGTATTATAGAATACAAGGGGGAATCGATAAATTTTTAGCAGTCTAGAAAATTTAAAGTCAAACAATTCAAATTACAATTTTCAGTCCAGGTACAAAATTACAGATGTATAAGATAACTTCGAATTTGGCCCATTTTTTTTGTAAATTGCACCATTATTGCAAAATATGCAATAGGTTGTGTTGAGTCTTATTTTACAACAGAATACAACCTACATTCGGTGTAACCATCCCCAACAAGGGTAAAACACTTGTAATCGGATTGGCAAAGCCCGGGGTTATCCATTTACTTGGAGAATTTTAGAACAACCAAGCTTAGTAGTCATACCTACCAGAATTTTTAATTTTTCTTTTCATTTCATTAAGGAGTCTCTATACCCAAAGAAAGTCGGCATTTCCTAGCTTAACGAATATGGTTATGTTAGTAAATCTCTCTTTAGAAGCCAATTTAGAAAAGTTTTCTTCTTTTAATCTTTTTGTCAGGTTAATAGAGAAATTAAAGTTACAAGATGCAGTTAACCTAGACAAATTATTTAACGGAATTATGTTAGTTAAAGAATAAAGTAAAACCAATATTTGACATTCTTACACAGCCAAAAATGGTCATTTTAAAATACAGGTCTTGATAATTTATATGTATATATATATATATATATATATATATATATATATATATATATATATATATATATATATATATATATATATATATATATATATATATATATATATATATATATATAAAAAAAAAAAAAAAAAAAAACGTTCGGGCTTGAAAAATTTCGAATATGATTTTTGCGCAATGTGTAAGAGAAGGAGACGGAGTAGAGAGAAACAAATTTCGCCCACCCTGGGCGGTTATCGTGTCGTCGTTGCGCTTATCAGTCCGGTCGTTCGGTTGCAATTCCTGCATACCTAAGTACGTGTTAGCCGATCATGTTTACAATTTATTTCCACCTTTGGTGAAGACGGATACAGAATAAAATAAAAATGGTCTTCACTGTTAAACAAAAGTTAATATATTAAATGGATTGTTTTTTTGACTTGCGATTATGGGCCGTTAAAAAACAACATACTTTTATTATCGAGCGCGTAAAATTCCAATACTTGATTGAGGCTGATTGGCTCCAAGCGCTTGTAAACATCCTGCGAGCCAGCCGAAATTAAATTACATTGCGAGCGGTAGGGGAATCGGCGTCGCTATCGGTGGGAGGTTTCCTATGCAGTCGTTCTCTGTCTACCTTACTATTAGTGTCTAATACATTAAAATTCAATCCAAGATTCAACTCGCCAAACGTGTATATATTTAAAGGTGTATCAAAAATCCCGTACAATGACAAAGTTAATTTTTTTAAATGACTCCCTATATTTTTTGTTAAATTTTTGTTTTCTACATAAAATTCTAGATATTTTTTATTTGTCATATCATATCCCTATATTCAAACAATTTTTTGTGCGAATTTTTCTAAATTTGTATTTAAATGCGAATATCTGGTGAACACTTAAATAAAGAAGCATAATATGCTAAATAAAAATATCCAGAATTTTATGCAGAAAACAAAAATGTAACAAAAAATATGGGAAGACATTTAAAAAAATGAACTTTGTCCCTGTACGGACTTTTTGATACTCCCTGTATACATAACGTTGTTCGCAAAATATAGAGCAGCAAAAACCAAAATATTTTTGTATAAAACATTTTTTTAAGTACTTAAAGCAATAAACGGAGGGTCCCACTTCACAGACTTACCCTGTAAAACATTTGTCCCCTAAACAGGTCATTACGACTCAAAAGTTCCTATTATAAATCCGTTTTTTTTTTTTTTTTTTTACAAATTAATGAAATATAGACTTTTAGCTATATTAGTTAGCACAAAATTAAAAATTATTGAAGAAATTTTAAAATTTTATGTCTTTTATGTTTAATGCCTTATTTTTCATGGTCACAAAATAAAAAGTTGAAATCTGCATGAAATTTTTGCAACACTAGACCTGGCACCTTGAGATGGTTTTAAATTTATTCTCTTAGATGACAAATGCTGAACATTTTTACTAATAAAATAGATGTGGAGACCCAGTCTAATGACCCAAAATATTTTTCACTTAGTAACTATATTACTTTGAAAAGATAATAGTCCAGTAAATGAAGGTACAAAGCTGTAAATAAATCTGTACAGTTTTCCCTGTGGCGCAATTCTTAGGTCTTTGGGGATGCCTTCGAGCAAAAAAAAGTTTATTAACATTTACAGGTGGAAAAGGGCTGAAAATGGCCCCTCAAGGCTCGAAAAATGGGTTTCCCGCTAATATCTGCCAAAATATGCAAACTGGAGAATTTTTGTTTTAACAAAAAATGAAGATTGCCGTGTAGTTTACAAAAATGGTTCCTATAATTTTTTTCGAAAAATCGATAGTTTTGCGAGATTAAAGGGGGGGACCAAAATTGTTCCGTTACTCGGGAATAATGTAGAATTGCAAATCTTAAAAGTTCATCGGAATGGGGGGGGACGAATTGTTGCTTTATGGGAAATTGGGGTCCATTTTTTTCTTAAATGTTCAACGAAGGGGAAATAAAAGTTTTTGCAAAATATTTTGGGATTCTGATTTTTTAGATTTTTAAAAAAATGGGTTTTAATTAATTATTTCTTTTTTAAAAAAAGGGTTTGATTAAAAATTTCAATGATCCATAAAACCTTCACCATGTTCTTGCCTATAAAACTTTTTGTCCATCTGCATTTTTTAGCCAAACTACCACATCTTTTCCCATTGTGGAATGTTGTGAATTTTTAGGGGTTGTTAAAATAGGTGTTGCGAAAAAAATGGTGGGGACCACTTTTGTAGATTTTAAGGTGATCTTCATTTTCTGTTAAAACAAAAATTCTCTAATTTCTATATTTTGGCGGATATTCGCGAGAAACTCATTTTTGGGGCTTTGGGAAAGCCATTTTCAGCGGGTTCCCAGGTCGGAATAGTAATAAGTACACTTTTTCTCGCTTGAAAGCATTGGGAAAGACCTAAGAATTGCGCCACAAATAAAAACTGTACAGATTTATATACAGCTTTGGGTACTTCAGTTCTTTAGTTACTGGCTTATAAGTTAAATATAAAAAAAATTAAAATTTTTTTTTTTTTAATTTTAAATAAATTATTAATTTGAATTTAAATTTTCTATATTAAGCTAAAAATGTATCGATATTTTCTTGTCGGTCAAATCATATATCTAGCATATCTACAAAAGATTTTTCTATAAATTAAGCAGCTTTTAAAAATACTTTTTATTTTATGTTTAATCGACTACATTAAATGTTTATTTAAAAGTTTTAATTTAATAATTAATTTACCTAAACTTTAACACGGCAATCCCTTCTCATCTTTAAAATAATTAAATACCTCTTTTGTAGCAAGCTATTTTTCTTACATACCTTCGTTTAAACCTGTACTCAACTACTGTTATGTAATTTAAACCGGAGCTTTTTACTCATTAAGGTTTAAGATAATTTAGCACAATAATTAATTTCTTATTCAACAATACTTGTACTACGAAAAGAGAGACCTCTAGTGCATTCCTCATCGCCTAGGTAAGATAAGGACAGGTTTATTTATCTAAGTAATAGAAGAGATCTAAAAATCACATTTTTCATAAGAACCTGCAGTGACTTGGGATGAATTGCAGAATTTATCATGCGCTATCAAAACGAAAGGCTCGGCTCGCTTTAAACGAGGGACTTGTTTAGATTTTCAATGCCGAGTTTCGTTCGTTTATATCAAGTTCATTTGGGATTGTCGATGATTCAATTAAGGTATAATGTACTGATTTTGTGTTCGTTTATTTTTATCAAGGCCTTTGTAATTCTTATGTTCGCTGAGAGGTGAAGGACGTCAGTCAAGAACATACAGCTTAGTTTATCTGAATAAAATAGTTAAAAATGGAGCTGTGTTTAAGATAGAGAATACATATTTTTACAAATAGCACCTAGCTCTCTCTCTAACAAAAATCGGAGTGTAGCCAGTGACCTGAAAAAATTAGGTAATTTTCTCGAAAGTTACCTAAATTCCGATTTTGACCAAATTTGGTATATGGGGGTTTTTTGAGGCGTTGATATCGAATCTGAACAAACTTTGTTATCAAAAACGTTTTGTTTTCGAGATATTCATCATCAAAGTTAAAAATCAAACTAACCTCATTTACACTATTCCTTCTTCTTCACCAAATTGGCATTTATAAAAACCTTTTAAAAACCTGCTTTTATATTTATTTATACCTTTTTTTATTTAATTGCAACCTTCACTTTCAAACGCCTCGCCGCAACCATGTATATACTAGCGAATTTTTCAGAAAACATGGCCGCCCCGTTTAAAAGTGAAGCTTCGCAATTTAATACAAAAAGTGTAAAATAAACATAAAAACTGGTTTTTAAAAGGAGTTTATAAAATATTGTGTGTCAATTTAGTGAAAAATTGGGGTAAAAACTTAAAATTTGGTATGTAAGTTTTAAGACACAAGTAAAAAAAAACTTTAAAAATTCCATATTTTTATAAGGAACGCTCTGAAACGGGGAAATATTATCATATATTAGGAAATCCCACCAAAGACACGAATAAATTAAAGCATCGTTTACTATAGTTATTTTTTTCAATTGTATTTTCCAGTCAAATATTTTTTTGGGCTCCTTTTATTTCTTCTCTTTGTGTAGCATGCATTTTTATTGTACTAACCTACTTATTTTAAATAATAACAATAAAAACCCATTACCGTTATAAAGTCATGAAACCAAATCCTATTTCAAATAATTTTTATACATTAAACCTTGTTTTTTATTGGTTTTATATTTTTTGTATTTTTTTTTTATTTTAAAATGTTTAATTTAAAGTATGGATAGGGTTTTTTAGGTTCTTAGAAGAGTACTAGATAATATGTCCCTAGAAATACGTGGTGTAAACGAGTCAAAGACAAGTAATGTAACAATTTTATTTTAATATATTCCAAATATTTATTATATAACATATTTTAGGTTATGAAAGCATAATATAATAACTGGATCATGTATATTTTAAATGATTATACTGTAAACATTATGTTCTATTGTAATATGAAGTATTTAGAGCGATATTAAACTGATTTTGTGAAAATAAGCAAAACCTGTATTAAACGTTACAAAATATTAACAAAGTTTTAATAATTTGTATTATTTATACTTATTATTAGTTTATTGTTGTTATTTATACAGAATGATCTTTGCGCAGAAAAAGAAGTGATGCCTTTGAGAATCTTTCGAGAATTGTCGTTTTTTGACCAGCTTTTTGACGCTCAATGACAAAAAATATAAGCATATCTATAAATATGATATTACGTTCTAAACAGATGGTATAAAGTATACAGAGTGTACGTAATGGAACACATAGCGAAATAATGCAATTAACGTAAACTTGTCTTATCACAAAGTTTATAATACCTAAGATACAGGGTGTCACACTTTTAATCTTGTTTTCGTTTTTTCGTAATAATTTCTTTACTAAAAGAAATAGCTGTACAACATTGCTGATTTGGGGGTTCTTTGAGGCAAGAAATTTAAATTCGTCCATATTTTTGATGTTGCTAGTAGAGGACGCCACTTTAAAGGACCTCGCAATTTTCCTATGAAAAATGGGTTTCGGCCAATTGTTTTGAAATTTTGCAAAGTAATAGTTTTTAACACGCTGATGCTGATCAAAAGTCTCCACGAGCACAAAACCCAAAAACCCCTCTAACCCCTCTAACCCATCCAAAGTCAACTTTAAAAGTCACTGGAAATTTTGATAATAGAATAATAATTTTCGCAATCGGAGCTGTCGCAATTACTTTTAAAAAGTATTTCAATTACAATGACTTCTTAGTAGTAGTAAATTACGATTACCAATTACTAGCATGTTTGTTAAAAGTAATTCAATTATCAATTAAAACAAAGTAATTAAATATTTTAGCAATTACTCTATTTAAATTTACACATATATTAAGCACGATTCACTAAACAAAATATGTATACTAATATGCATTATACGCGCACGTCACACTATTAAAGCTGCTTTCTCGCCAAGTTCAACATTAAATAACCGAAAAATAAATATCTTTTTTTTTATCCTATCACATCATCAGATTTTTCCACAAAAAAGTAACGGTAGCGGTAAGCATCAATCAAAAAAACTAAATAGGCGCGGGGACGGCGTTCGCCGGATTCAAAGCGACCCGCCGTGTTTCTGGCTGGCCAAAATTCCGAAAGTTTTTCTATTTAGAAATATAATTAAATTTTTCATAGTAATTCAATTACTTTATAAGTAATCGAGTTACCTTCTAAGTAATTAAATTACTTGGGATTCGGGAAAATTTATTAACAATTGCGATTACATTATCCTGTTAATTGATAATCCAAATAAAATTACCTTTTCCGGCAAGTAATTGAATTAAAGTAATCCAATTTCTAAGAAGTAATTGAATACGATTTTTCAATTATTTATATATATATATATATATATATATATATATATATATATATATATATATATATATATATATATATATATATATATATATATATATATATATATATATATATATATATATATATATATATATATATATATATATATATATATATATATATATATATATATATATATATATATATATATATATATATATATATATATATATATATATATATATATATATTGATTGTGATTCTTAAGTTATGGCTTGAGCTAAAATCATGAAATTTGGCACAGTGGTAGTCTTTAGCAGTGGCTAGAACCTAACGAAAGTGTATTTTTACCGTTAACCGTACGGAAGGCGTCTTACGGAGACAAAGGCTACTTAATATTGTCTCTCGCCTGGCGGAGACAGGCTTTTCATCTAGTTAGTAATAAGACCAAAAAAGTTATTACAAAAAAATGGTTAAAAAATAAATAAAATTACCCGAAGCTACGGCACTAGCCATAAAACTAACAAAAATGGATCATTAGACAATGTATTTTAGTCAATGTTATAATTCTGTCAAGTTTCATTTAAATCGAAAATGAAAAAATCCCAATTTTATTTTGTTTATTTTTACTCCTGTATCTTAAAAACTGGGGACTATGCTTATTAAACATTTTTGTCTTGATTGCATATGTTTTTGGAATCACCCAGTATATTTATAATTTACCTTTTATTGTTCTGGCATAGTACATAGGCATATAGTACAAAAATCTTTATATTTTAAATACCATAGTTTAAGTAAAAGAGCTATAACTTTAGATTATGACATAAATTTTAATTTTGAACAATGTGTCTTGATAACAATTTTACTTGAACTTTCAAATTAAAGGTACTTCATTGGTGGAGTTTTATTGTATAATACTGATTTAAATAAAATTTGGTGAGCTGTCGTTTTATACCACGTAGACAATTTTGAATATATTTTTCAATTTACCTATACATATCTTAAACTCTATTATACAAATTATTGCAGGCAATCACAACAAAACTAATAAATATTTTATTAAAATTTTATGGGTACATTTATGTTTTTAGGAAGTTAGTATTTTTTGGTAAAAGAAGGCTACGGCCTTATTTCTTTTGCCGGTAATGTTTAAAGTAAACGTATATACAATGTACAGTTGTAAATAAAGTTGATAACAAGCAAGGTTTATCCTTAAAAAAGCCAATGTAGACCAAGTCGTGACCAATACCGTGCGGTGAAGGTGCAGCGGATTACAAAAACCGTATGTACCTTATTTATTTCGGTACTTTTATATCATTTAATTGACTTAAATTTTTACTTGTAAGTCTTAATAAGACAAGAACAGCAAGCCAATTATAATACCCTATAAATTTCGAATTCACCAAATCAAGTTATAATTATTATTATTAACATAATAAATTTTTTAGTTTTAAATTCTCATGAAAGTGTAGAACAGTGTAGAATTGATATAGTAATCCTCATTTTCGTAAGAATTTAAAAAGAAATACGTTAAATGATTTTTTTTTATATTACATTAGTATTAATAGAATACTTGTTTTATTAAAAAGCATATTTGTGAAATTAAGCAAAAAATAACATTAAAAAGACATAACATTAAAATAACAAAAATATGTATTATACAGGGTTTTTCAAAATTTTGAATAATAAATTTAAATAAAATCTTAGTTTGACATTCGTTTGTGTTTTAAATTCGTTATAAAAAATTGTATACTCGATCGCCAAAATGACACCTGATATCTCTTAAAATTGACGACTTTTTTATGTTAAAAATGGCAGTATTTGGTAAAATTTCAAAAAATCCTATGGGAAAATGCTGTTTCTAATGCAATTTTATGTTTAAGTACAATATCAGAGCCACCTACGATAAAGTTGATTCTTTCACAATTTGGACAAATTAAAAAAATCTTTAAATTTTTTTTTCCCCAATATTAATGCATTTTTAGGAAAATACTTACTTTTAAATAGTAATTTTGTAAGAATTTTTAAGCTCAATACTTCGTTTTTTGAAAATATCAAAGTTCGGACTGGAAAATTTTAACATAAGAAATGCAAAGTAAAAATAACTTTATTTTACAATAATTACACAGGTTTACAAAAAAAATGTTTCGACTATTTGACCGGACCATGGTATTACTAGGTATTTTTGAGTACTAAATCCGAATCCGGGGTCAGTTTTTCCCCATCACGCCATGAAAACAGAATTTCAAAGTCACAGCCCCACAAAAAGAGGTCGAGATCTGTGGGTCGGACCATCATATTCCCATGTATTTTTCGACGCTGAATTCAAAATCGGCCTTAGACAAAGCTCTACACGTCTACGAGTGGTCCCAGAGACCAAAAACTATCCTTAGAAGGGGTGGAAGATAGATTTCTGGATGCCAGATGATCAACCATGGTATTCCAATATACTTTTTACTGCTGGACCTAAATTTGTAGTCAAAAAGTTCTTCCCCTACTGAAATTCACCCTCTGGAACCAAAACTACCTCTGGGGAGGGGTGGGAAATCGAGTTTTGCACGCTGGAATTGAAAGGGTAATATTCTCATGTACTTGTCAACGTTGAAACTTAATATGTGATCTATGAGTTCTAAATTGAAATTTTTCGGTTCAAAAAACCCCTTGTCAAAATTTAATGTTCAGCAGAAAAGTCAAAATCTCGCAACCTTCGGGCTGGCCCTCAACAGGACATACGGGTCCATTTCAATGTTTACCTGAGACTTCAGTACTGACCAGGATACTGCGGGTCGACTGCGATTCAGCCAGAGCAAAACCTAAGTTCAACGTTTGAGCAAAAAATGCAAATTTTTGCAGATGAAAACCCTCAGAGCCACTTTCTACCCCTCGTGGTGACACTAGGCTCTACTCAGAGCTCTTTCTTTAGGATCTTGAATCATTTCGGCCATCGCAGGGTCAATCGTGATTAACTCACATCAAATCTGGCGTCAAAATTCTAAGTCTTGGCAGAGAAATCGAAATTTGCGAGCTCCAATCTCTAGGGCCACTTTCTCACCCTGGGCCGGCCCTAGGCGAGATTCACAGCTTTTTCCTAATGTCCAGAAAGTACTCAAGAGCTACACAGGTACCCGTCAAGTTAATAGATCGCTAGAAAAGTTGTACGAGGACCGCTTTAACAAATATCACTATTTTGATCTCTAAATGAACTTGAAATCTCATTTTTCTGACGTGACGGAAAAAAATGACCCCGGATTCAAAATAAGGACGCCGAAATACCTAGGAATATCATGGTCCGGTCAAACAGTCAAGACATTTTTTTGGAAACCTGTGTTATTAATTAAATACATGTACTAATACATTTAACTTTTTGAAACCAAAATCAGGGTTTCTTTTTAACTACAAAAAATTTAGTGGATAGATGGATGCACTGTTGTTTATTAATACCTTCTACTTAAGATTTTGCAAGTATATTTGGGACATAAAGCTGTTAACGTTTAATAAATTAACCATTTAAGTTAGAGTTAAGCAGTTCTGTGTGTGACTTTACATAATATGCCATTAGATCAATAGCTGCCGATAAAAAAAAATATACATTTTAAAACAATACCACGATCCTAATTTAATAATTTATCAATTTACATAGCTTAACCTTTTAGAATTTTGCAAAACATGGGAAATATTAAATAACAATCATTTTCAAGGAAATGATTGCTCGTTATATTCACCAACTCATCATCTTTTAACATGGCAGATGTTATTATTTTTGCCTTTTAGTAAGTAAATCATTATACCGCTATTTGAACATGCATGCATTAACATTGTGCAATTTATAAGTACTTCGCATTTATTTTGCGAATAGATCAGTATGTGTACCGTACTACTAAACATTAACTGATTTTTAAATTTCTCTGAAACCGTCAGACGTTTTTTTTTTGTTATTTTGTTAGGAAGTTCATTTGGGTTAACTTTAAAATAATTACTTCAATAATTACTCAATCTGTTTACATTATTCAATCTCGGCTCTTTGAATCCATAAATCATTACAAAAACATCTTGTTAAAGGTAACGAATTACATGAGTATGGTAAAATCTTTTTTCTATGATCGTTTGTTTATGAGTAATATTACTGTTTACAAAATTATTCTTTAATAGGCCTTATTAATGCACGATTTTCTATTATAAAACGCTTTGTAGAGAACTAAAAATAAACCAAACCATTTCAATAACAAACAATTACATATCTATCAAGTTGGTTGCCACCAAACAAAATACAACCCGAAAAATTTAGAAAAATTATGATTTCCACAAATTAATATTAAAACGATTGCAAAAAAAATATCGTCACTAAAACGGACATTAATTGGCGATTAGTGACCTTAACCCTTAACGAGCAAGTAGGATTACATGCTAAATGGTCTCGATTAGTAATCGCCGTTATTAGTACCCTTGCTTGTTAAAAACTATTACGTAGAGTATTTTTTAAACAAAAGTCAATTTGATTAGTTGTTATTTCTTTTTAAAATGGCCGCTTCTATTTAGCAAGTCCATTATATTTCTTTTTGGATAGTGGAGCTTAAAAGATTCCCTGCTATATCCAGTTTAAGATTGTGTCCTTTTATCTCAAAGACTGTATGTTATTATTTTTTAGTTTTTTCTTTTTATATTATTCTAATAGTTTCCTTGCACATATTTTTTATTGGCTAAAAATATCACAACAATAAATATGTATTGTATTGGTTAAAAAGTAGGTTTAAAGCTTAACTTGTTTTTTGTGAAATTAATGTGTTTTTGTGGTAATTGCGATGAATTTTAAAGGTGTAATTAATCTGTACATTAATTATGTTGCATATCTAATTGACATTAAACCGATTTATCTTAATTCGAAATAAAGGAAAGCGATGGATTTTTCTATTTGCTCTGATTAAAATAACTTAACAAAACAAAAAAACCATAAAGACTAATATTGGAACTCGGCAACACTTGGGTCGTCAAACAACTTTCTGGTCTGACGAAAACTTTAAATCGGAATTATGCCGAAACTGATTTTTCTAAGAAAATATATTTGGAAGATGTTTTTTTTTAATAAGCAGAGGCGGAGATTTGCTGTATTTTTAGATTAAAATAAATTTTATGCTAGGGGTTCATTGGTCGCCAAAACAAACCCGGACTAAGTAGACTCTTCTTGAATAAAATCTTAACTTACTACGATGCTTCGCACTGTGACTTTGACAATGTGTGAAGATTGTATTTTAAGCGAATCGGATTGCCATTTTAAAAATGTGTCAGGATCTCCAAATGGGGAACCCTGCCCCCATAATAGACTACTATTTTAATATTAAAATAAATTCTATATAAGATAAGTTAGTACGTTTTTTTATATTATTACTTTCTATGGCCTTTGGGATTTGAATCAACAATATTTTAATCAGTAGGCACCTGTCACAAAACTAGGCAAAATTGATTTTCGTAAAAGGTCATTTTTCTAATAAAGTATCATTAGGTTTTAACACATAATTTAATGTTTAATTAATTTTATTTCTCATAAATAATTTAGTTCAACAACGTTTGCGTAAAAACATAAAAAATAACTTAATAGAAAGAAGATAAAGTGACAGTACATACCGCTAAAAACTAAAAGAGTTCTGCGAGAAGTGTTTAAGGCCGACTCAGTTCACTATTTGGGGATTTAAATTGGCTTTTAAGGTCCCCGGACTTAACCGCACCAGACTTTTTTCTGTGGGGCTATTTAAAGTCAAAGGTTTTTGCAACTTGTCCAGAAAACATCCAAGATCATAAAGTCCGAATTCCTGAAGAGGTCCGGTGAATAGATCAGGTTTTCCTTCATCGTGCCATGAATCATTTCTTGTCAAATCTTGAAAAGGGCATTGAAGTTAATGACGAAGTTAAAAGGCGTAATTTTAAAAAGTTTGGTTAAGTAGTATGTTATAGTAAATCCCAAAGAGGGAATTGAAATTAATGTTATAAAATGTTAGTTTTATTAAGTTTTAACAATTTTACTGGGCAATTAAAATGGGGAACCCTGTGTAACACAGATACCTAATTTTAACTAAATACATGTAAAGTAACAGATTTATTAATACTAAAAATTACAACGATATTTCTTAATAAAATCCCGCTAGCGTCGGATTGTAATGCGTCGAATTGCGATGCAATAAATTGTCATAAATAACATGAGACAAATTGTCGCACGTCGAATTGACCGCGTCGGTTTGTCATGCGTCGAATTTTCCGGGACGTATTGCCGTGATACGAACGTTACTTGTTTCAATAAAGGAAAATAAATGAAAGCGGACCTGATATCGATGTTTAATAATGGAATTTGTATTATCAGTGCTTTCAGCAAAAATGTGGTCACCCTCTGCTGGACCAAAGGACACACTCACTCCAAAGGTAACCGCATTGCTGACTCGAAGCCAGGAAGGCTGCCGGGACCAAACCTTTTGGATTCGAACCTTTCGTAGGTCTGACTGGGTCTGCGGTGAAGGACCTAATCTAAAGACACTCTCATCAGCAGTTTACAAGACAATGGAATGAAACAGTAAACTGTAACTTTTCCAGAGAGATACTCAACAATCCTGACAGAGATAGAGCTAAATATTACTTTGCAATGCCTAGGGCGAACCTTCGACTAATCACGGGCGTTCTTACTGGACATTGTCAATTACGAAAGCACCTTTTTAGAATGGGTATAAATGACATACCTCTGTGTAGAGGTTGTGAACAGGAAGATAAGACTGTAGAGCACATCCTTTGTGACTGCCCCAAAATCTCGTCTAAGAGAAGATCCATGCTGGGCGAGTTTTGAGTTTCCTTGGCCAACATTAAGGAGATTCCCCTCGGCGACGTTGTCACCTACTTTAAGTCAGTAGGATGGGCAGCCTACCGAGTAAGAAGTCCCCTTCAAAAGGAAGCACAACGGGCCTACTGAGGCCTAGGTGCCGTGATATCTACACCCTCCTTATTTTCAGATTCAGATTGTATTATTAGTTATGGAAAATTTTGTATTTTTCCAATAAGTTTAAAATTTAAGAATTGATGATTTTTTAACTTTCAAACCACCAAGAAACGTGATCTTGTTCTATATTTAAAAGAAAAATTGTTGCATCCATTTTGGAGATAGTTAGCAGAAAGAAGGTCTTTAAATTATCTGAAAAAACTCCATTAGTGCAAGTTCAAAAGAATATTATTTTTAAGACCATTGCTCCTATGCCATCTTACATTTTTTAAATGACGCTAATCAAATGTAATTTAAACACTTATCACGCTGACCAGTCAATCTGATTATAAAAGAAAATTAATTATAAACTCAAGGTAAAGTAAATCCCATTTTACTAACTTATTCTACCCTCTATTATTGTTTATGGAAAAACCTTCAATAAACTAAGATATATGCTTCATGTTATAACGATTTAAAGCAAGTAAAGTGTATTTT
>JAHBCN010002672.1:0-86940 GCA_019359885.1 Listronotus oregonensis
AAAAATGCACTGTTGTCAAGTTGTCGCGCCTTTATTAGTAGCTTCCCAAAAACAAAATAGTATTTTGACATCATTACTTTTCTGTGTAATACTTAATAGTAACAAATATAACAAATATTATTTACAGTTTAAAATACAAAAGTAGAGTTTAATTTGATGTAATTTTAAGAACAAATTAAGTAAAATTTAGTCATAATATACTATCAAGTAAATAAAACAAAAAGATACTTGGCAGCCACGCTTTACGACAAAATAGTATCTGTAGTAACCATTTTCCCAGGTTTTGGTGGATTTTATTATTTGAGTACAGTGGTTTCATTCATCGCTAGACAGAACCTTAGAATGTGCGTTTATGTTAACCTAACAGCTCATTGGTTGCTATTACCTGTTTGTTCGATTCAGCTCCTCATTCATGCATATATTTTTTGAGATGTAAGAACTGCCAGAAGTTAGAGGTAACTAAATCTGGAAAATGGGATGGATGTGCAACAATTCGTACTATAATTTACCGATTTTTACCATAAGTTTTTAAGTTGTTTAATTGTTAATTTGCCTTGATTTTCTGAAAACTCCATCTTTTTTATGAATTTTTAAAGTTGGGTGGTCCACAAACTTAAAATAATAATTTTATTTTATTTGTTTTACAAGTTTTAGGTAATATACGAAAAAAATGCCTTTTGCAGCCTATAAAACAAATGTTTTTTGACCAATTTCTAAATACTCAATTGTTTCGAAGACGAAATATTGGATTTACATCACCTTCTAGCTTCTTGCTTTGATTTATAATAAAGGTGGTCGATCTAAGTGTCATTCGTAGTAATAAAACCATAGAATCTTCATTATTCTCTCCCTAACTCTTTAAATGTAAAAACTAAAAAGTAGCATTTAAGTGTGTTGATACAGAGCCTGGCGAATTACATTTTTGGCTTCAACTTTTAGACCGACTTGTATAATTAAGTAAAATTTTAATATTTTTTTTTGGTAATAAAAAATCATATTACTACACTACATCTTAAGAGAAAGAAGGATTCGACTTACCATCACACCTGTTGGGTTCAATTTTTGTCAAATGGTAATTTACATACCTGAAAAGTATTTTTTTAAATACTTTGATTCTTTCTTGTCAAAAAAAAAGACTTTATATTTATTTTTAAATATCAAGCTGGTTTTGTAAAAATTAAATTTCTGTGTGACACTGAACAGATTACCACTATAAAATACCAGTCAATTTTTTTAACAATATTTTAATGAAAACAGTTTTTAAACGTCTATACAAAAATTAAATAATGGATGCTTATTGTTATAGCGAATGTGCTGACATGCACATAATTTATGGACAAGCACTTGGCAATTGTACGGAAGCTAGAAGAATATACTCTGAAACATTTCCAAATCGAAGATTGTCCTTAAAAAAAGCAGGTATTTACTTAAGCAAAAAATTAAACGGTAAAAGCTAACATTTTGCTACAATTTTGAACCAATTTATGCAAAATCCCCATTATTGTTTGTTACAATTTCACCCAAAATGGTGTAATAAATTCTTTGTTTTTGCATGGTTGGCATGAAGAAAATCCGCATGCAATACTACAAAGTAGGAAACAATAGATTCATGCTTAACCTGTGGACGGAAATAATTGGAAATCATCCTATTGGGCCATTTTTTATTGAAGGTAGATGAAATGGAGCCTTGCACTTGCAGTTCTTGCAACAAAACCCAAACGGTTATTAGACAATGTGCCGCTGGGTTTCAGATATCAGATGTGATTTATGCACAATGGAGCGCCACCCCATTTCAGCAATTTAGTACGTCAGCATTAAAGAAACAATTTTAATGATCAATGGAAAGGTTAAGATAGGCCTATTTCATGGCTTCCGAGGTCACCCGACATAACCCCTTGGTCAGTAGTATTTAACGACGGTAAGCTGTGAGGTACTCTCTGACAGATTTTAGTTTATTTTTACATAAATAATAAACATTTACTTACTAAACTGCAAACCGAGGTCCCACGGACTTGCCGTTCTTCGGGTAACTGACGAGCAGGCGGTACCTTATCGTTGGACAAGCATTTTCTACAATTTCGTAAACAGTCGGTTGTTTCAATTTTTTAAAATTATTTTTAAAATTGGAGCCTTTACTGGAACTATTTTTGAATTGGAATGCATACCTGCCCATTAACTCTTGTGCTAAACTACCAGCATAGTACCACTTAATAATTTGCACTCTTTGTTCGACGGTATAAAAATTAATTTACTAAACAGGCAATACGTGATAAGGGCAAACAAAAGATATAGTGTCACTACACACTACCTGGAAAGTACCCCCAATAAATGTATTAATTTCCATAAAATCCTAGAAAATAAAATTTAAAATAGTCAAAAACTACACGTTGTAGAGTCGTCAAAACATTTGTTGTCAAAGAAATACTAATAACATCCAATTTTTTTGTTGATTTTACAACTTACGGTTTTTGGTTATTTTTTTTAACCTTACCTATTGACAAAATTACGTTTATGACAACTTTTTATACCGTAGTTTAACTATTTATTTTGAGCATTAATCCATGTTATTGATTTTAGAACATTTATCTTACCTTAGTATTTGTTTTTTCCGATATTAATCAAAGTGATTTACATTACCTTTTAGATTAAAATACTGTTTGTAAAAAGTTTAAAATTATATTATATCTTAAAACCTTAAAATTTACAACATCTCTTCAAATTTCTTCTCATCAAAGTCAACACCAATGTAATAGTACTACTAGTAACTGTCAAATGTAGCTGTTTGCTAAATACAATTTTTAAGTTTTTGTCATTTAAAATTTAGGACATTTTCAAAAGAAAAATAACACAAGCATGTAATGTAATAATCTATATATTATATAATTTGCTAATGTGGACATATTTATATGTAGGTAGGTATATATATTTATTTGCCTGTCATTGATTCTGAAGTTAGGGCTTGAGATAAAATCATGAAATTTGGCACAGTGGTAGTTTTTAGCAGTGGCTAGAACCTAACGAAGCCCTTTTTGAAAAGCAAAAAGTGTTTTACCGTTAGCCGTACGGAAGGCGTCTTACAAAGACAGAGGCTACTTAATATTGTCTCTCGCCTGGCAGAGACAGGCTTTTATCTAGTGTTAAATTTAAATAAAAATCTGGCGAAACTCGGTAAGCATTATTTATTCCTAATTTGTTCTAGTTGAAAAACAAAGGGTTAAGATAAACATCCACGGCCCCTTCGTCGGTACGTGCAATGTATTCAAACGTTTACCGCTCAGATAAAGAGTGTCGTGGTTGATTAAATTGTTTTTGTGTTTGGATGCAGCATAGGTATTTGTTTGAATTTCTGAAACTGAAGAGTGTAAAACCGAAAGGAAAGTCGCTAAAGTGTAAGGTAATCTTCACGCAAACGATTTGGCGCAATAAGTTATGAAGATGATCAAAGGCGTAAAAGACCAATCAGATGCTACAATTGTGGCAAGGATGGGCACATTCAAGAGTTTTGTGTTAAAAATCAACCTATGGAGTGAAAACCCAAAACTTTGATGAGGTAAACCATCCCAAGCCTAGTACCTTCACTTCTTTTACTTTAACGTGCTCCTTTTGTGCTAAACTGGGACATGAGTCAAATGGCTGTTTTTTTAAAAGGAGTATTTAAAAACGTAAAATTGTCAACTTTTGTAATAGCGGCAAAAAAATAGCACACTCTGTCGTAATAGTTAATGGCATTCAAATAAGTAGAATTGTCGACACCGGAGCTGATATTCGTTAATGGGTCAAAGGCATGCAGATACATTTCAGAATAAAATAACACGCAATTATACTACGATCACTGGACTATTTGGTGATTATGTTTCAAATTAATCGTTTGACATGTTAGGTGTCAGAACAGATATCACTTTTATTATTTTACCAGTTTTTTGGAATATGATTTGTTAGTTGGATGTAATTTATACGATGTCCCTGACATAGCAACAATAACAAATTATACAGGCACTAGAATTTTCAGGAACAAGGTTGCGAGAGTTTTGACTACATTGCCCATCTCGCTAGATTTTGAGGTAGACGTACCTAACATACACAAACCCAAATTATTGGAAGTTCTTTTTCGCTATAACAACATTGTAGCTGCTGGTGGCAATGCAGTCTCATGCGTAAACAATGCTATTAGGGACATTCGACTTAAAAATGAATTTATTGTTAATAGATGCCCTTATCGCTTATCAATAAATGAAAGAAAAATCGTTCAGGACATTGTAAATGACTTACTTATCAATAATATTGTTCAAGAAAGTAAATCGCCCTTTGCTAGTCCAATAATTCTTGTTAAGAAAAAGGAGGGTTCTTACCGACTATGCTGCGACTACTGTGGGTTGAGCTCGCATACTATAAAGAACCGATTTCCTTTACCATTAATAGAGGACCAGCTAGACCGTTTTGGAAAGGGCAAAATATTTACATCTTTAGATATGTCCTCTGAATTTCACCAAATTCCGATTGATCCTGAATCGGTTAAGTAACTTAAGCCTCCCCGAATATTTGGATTCTTTGGGTATCAATTACCATTATACGACCCCAGACTTACATGGATCAAACGAGAGATACATGCGAACTATCATAACCCTTTTGCGAATTAAGGCGAAAGTCAGGTCAGAATGGGCGAGCACTCTGTGGAAAATCCAACTTGTTCTAAATACGACGCGACGGTACAAAAGTTCATTAAAATAACACCGCTTACGGCTTTAATTGGAGTTAAGGGTTCGACACCATTAATTCAGAGCTTACTTGTGCTATGTTACTTTAGTACTGACTTACAACCCATAACTTAAGTGTGTCACTACAGAATGATATTAAATAAAATGAAAAACGCCGAAATACTAAAAGCTTCAAAGTTGGGGATTTCGTTCTTATGGCATCGTAATGATCGTATGCATCAAGCCCAAATATGAGCTCCAGGGCCCCTTTGAAATTATAAGTATAACTCCGGAGGAGAGCTACGAAATAAGGCGGGTTGGCAAATCTCTTGTTACGAGGGCTGCTAAGTAACAATTGAGACTCTGGCCCAGCGATTGGTCAATGACAGTGAATATGAAAGAACTTCTTAAACTTACAAGAGATAGGTGAGTGCCTATATGATTTTGGCCTGTGTTAGAATTTGCTGGTAGAAGTGGAGAGAATGCCATGTCTGAGACGCTTTAAATTTTTGGTGTTTTTTTTGTTTTGTTTTGCTTGTTTAATGTTTAAAGCTTACTACGCTTTGTATTTACTTGTGTTTAATGTTTAAAGCTTGATACGCTTTGCATTAGTGTGTGTTTAATGTTTAAAGCTTGCTACGCTTTGTATTTGTTTGTGTTTAATGTTTAAAGCTTGCTACGCTTTGCATTAGTTTGTGTTTAATGTTTAAAGCTTGCTACGCTTTGCATTAGTTTGTGTTTAATGTTTAAAGCTTGCTACGCTTTGCATTTGTTTGTGTTTAATGTTTAAAGCTTGCTACGCTTTGCATTAACATGTGTTTAATGGAAGCTTGTTACGCTTTGCATTTACCTGTGCTTAATGTTTAAAGCTTGTTACGCTTTGCATTTGTTTGTGTTTAATGTTTAAAGCTTGCTACGCTTTGCATTAACATGTGTTTAATGGAAGCTTGTTACGCTTTGCATTTACCTGTGCTTAATGTTTAAAGCTTGTTACGCTTTGCATTTATTTGTGTTTAATATTTAAAGCTTGTTACGCATTGCATTAGTTTGTGTTTAATATTTAAAGCTTGCTACGCTTTGCATTTGTTTGTGTTTAATGTTTAAAGCTTGCTACGCTTTGCACTAACATGTGTTTAATGGATGCTGTTACGCATTGCATTTACCTCTGTTTAATGTTAAAAGTTTGCTACGCTTTGCATTTCTTTGTGTTTAATGTTTAAAGCTTGTTACGTCTACTTGTGTTTAATGTTTATAATGCCTATTACGCTTTGCAATCTAAAACTTAGGTAACTTTGGTTTTGCATGGTTGGAAATGTTGTTTGAAACATGAAGTGCATTATATTTACTGTATTTTATGTATAATCTTTACACGCATTTGTTTAATATTTAAAGCTTATTTGTTTTTTTTTTTGTTTTTAGTTTTGTTGGTCTTACAAGTTATTTGTTCTTGACTCCTAGGTCTTTTGTTTAATACATAATATCATTTTAGTGAGGACAAAACTAAAAAAAAAACTCTGATGGAGCCGACGCAGATAATCTCACTCAGATAAAGTTATGAATAAAAAGGACTTAATTCTGAAGATAATTAAACTTGAGCTTAATTAGATTATATTAGTAATCAAAAATTATCAACCTTTGAATGTTGTTCGCGACCGAATTTGTTGGTGGCTTTAATTTTTTTGTGTAATTGTTTCTTATATTGAACTGTTTATTTTGTTTTATTATTCACATTTTTATTAAATATACTTGTTAATGCAGATAATTTTGTGTTTGTTGTATTTAATCTGCGTTTGTTCGGACTGGTACGTCGAGAACGACTTGATATGCAGGATTGGCCGTGTTAGAATTTAAAATAAAAATCTGGCGAAGGAGCTCGGTAAGCATTATTTATTCCTAATTTGTTTCTGTTACCAAAAAAAAGGGTTAAGATAAACATCCACGGCCGCCTTCGGTCGGTACGTCGAATTGTTATTCAACGTTTACCGCTCTAGATACAAAGAGCTGTCGTGGTTGATTAAAATTGTTTTTGTGTTTTGTGTCATAGGTATTTGTTTGGTGAATTTTTGCTAACACTAGTTTTTAACAATTTCCTTCCAAACATAAACGGAAAATTAACTGTTGAGTATTTGCTACCCTTAAAAAATAAGATTTTTCTTTGGTCCATGTATAAAGATTATAACTTATACATGTTTTGTTATGTCTTTGAGAGTAAAGTATGCTTTATCCAGAAAAAAATGTATTTTAAAAATTAATCATTACTCTTAATTTTTTAGAAAAGCTATTGGCAAAATTCCATGCCTGATGGATAATCTTCAGACAATAATTCTTCGTATACGGTAAAAATAATGAGGACACAATTGTTGCTCATAAAATGTTACCAAAATTAAGTGAAATCGATAACGTATCGTCTTTACGTTATCGATTTCACTTGCTTTAATTCTTGTACTGATGAAAGACTTATCTTTACATGATGTAAAATCTGTTCTTAAGTCTGTGCTGTTCCGCTTTGTTTTTTAAAATGTACTTTTGTTCACTGCAATATAACATGTTTATGTAATTGTCGCTTAGTATTCAGTATTCCCATTTTTTAAATATTTTTTTTAGGAAAACTGTCTTTCGTAAAGAAATAAATTTATTGCTTTACAAACGAAGAGCGACTCTTGAATTTTGCCAAGCTTAACTTATAGAAAAAAACAATTTTACCTACGTTTTACTAAATGTTAAAAGTAATAAAAACTCGACATAACTAACCATGGTAAACTCTTATGTTGTTTTTAATTACAAAATATTTTACATAAACTGAAGAACTAATTTTAAGTTATTATATAGTTACGAGTATTATTCTTAATGCTAAAGAGACTTTTTAAATTTTTTCCGTGGTTTTAATGATATATCTCGGTGACAAAATACGGTTAAAAATTGGATGGATGACCGCCAGTGAACACCGTATGCCGTTGGATTGGTTCAAAACCCATGTTAAACTGTAGGTCCCTTCTGGAAACCCAGGCGTTAATGGAGGTAGTTTAGAAGTATCTAGTAGTTATTTGTATATCGTGAGTTTTGGCGCTACTACTTTCTCTAAAAGGTTCCGTAAAATGAGATATATATCTGCAAGTTTAGGTGAATGGACAGCGTTGAAGGAACATCTAAAAAATTCGACACCTACGGTTCCTAGTATTTAGAATCTATACAGTATGTCCGCGGATGCGGTTAACAAGAGGACAAAGGGACCAAAAATTGAAATATACGAAAAAAAGTCATTCTTGATAAAAAAAAATCTGCTTGTAGAAAAAATATGAATTACAATGAGAAAATATATTGTTATCATACAGGGCCTCTCAAAAATGCAAAAACATAAAATCAAACAAGAGCAAACAGTCGTTTTTTGTCCTTTTACCATAAAATGATAGATAAAAAACTTGTTCCAAATTTATTTCTAATTCTGATTTTGAACTTACTAAAGAAAATTTGAATTTACAAAAAATTAAAAAAAAATCAACATTTTTGCAAGTACGCATTTTACATTTAATTTTTTTTACATTTTACATTTTTTCTATTGTATATTAATTTTTAATTATGTTTAGTAATATAAAGGTAATAATCAGGTAAAAGTAGTAGAATGCGTTCTTGCATATATTTTTTTAATTTTTCATAAATATAAATTTTCTACAGTAAGTTTGGAATCAGGTTTAGAAGTAAATTTGGAGCAGGTATTTTTATTTATTATTTCACGTTAAAAGGCCAAAAAACGACTGTTTGCTCTTGTTTGATTTTATGTTTTTGCATTTTTGAGAAGACCCGGTACGATAACAATCTATTTTCTCATTGTAGTTCATATTTTTTCGACAAGCAGAATTTTTTATCAAGAATGACTTTTTTTCGTATCTTTCAATTTTTGGTCCATTTGTCCTCTTGTTAACCGCATCCGCGGACATACTGTATAAGTCTTTATGGTCTCTCATGAAGAAAAAAAATATCCAAAATTTATTGTTTTAATTTGTTTGCACTAAATTTTATACTAAAACACATATTATAATAAAAAAATCGGTAAATGTGACTTAAAGTATACCCATATTTAAAATAAAAATAATATATTAAAAATATATTGTATAAAACCAAAACGATTTATGTAAAATATACATAAATATGACTTTTTTTAAATTTAAAAATCTGCACCTTTTGGTACTTGAGCAACGTTAATAAAACTGGAAAAAAAGGGGTTAAAAAGTTTAAAAACCACCGTACAGGTGTCAAATTCTGAGGTCTTATTGGGATCTCTGAGAACTATAAGAATACTGAAAAAGGTTTAAATGTACCAAAGTTCAATTTGGTGCCCAATCAAATTGATGATTTAAAAATTAAGAAAATTTTGACTACTTTCGGAAATATACAAAAACCAAATTTTTAAAATTGCTTTTATTTTTTCCTAACTTTAATTGAACATATTTTATAAAATAAATTAAACTTTTGTATTGCCTCTGTTTCTTTTCTACAAAATGGCATTATTAATTTTTGAACCTGACGTTTCAATTTTTTGGGCCTAGCATAAACTTCATTTTTATAATACGGAGCTGCATGTTTTATTTCGGATTTCAAAAGGGCTTGTTTTTCTTAAAACAGATATGTACCACACTTTTTATGTGATTAAACGTTTCGACGTAAATTTACATCATCAAGCATAAATCTGCCTTCATAATAAAAAAAAATGCGTTACTTTTTCAAAAACAGGAACCAAATTAAACGATCTAAAATAACTTTTATGTAAATTTTATTGCCCCAAAGCAACAACAAAACCAACTAACAGACATTTGTTATGTTATTAAATGATTAAGAAATCTTAAATAGCGTAAAACAATAGCACAGGTAAACAAACTTAACTTAAAGTCATAAAAGATATTTAAATTGAAAACCCTCCGCTTGAATTCATTTTGCACTAAGCCTTCGTAATTTTAGTATCGATCGTTGAATGAACCTAGCAGAAATAGCTCTAATTTCTCGAATTAAATTTTGTTGCAGTTCAAATACGTCATTTGGTATCTCACGATACAAACGATCTTGTAAATATCCCCATAAAAAGTAGTCTAGTGGATTTAATTCTGGACTTCTGGCAGGCCATCATACAGTTTCCTGGTTTCCAATCCATTTATTTGGAAACAGCATATTTAAACTGTTTGTTTTTCCGTCCATTGTGAGGAGGGCGCCGTCCTGTTGCCACCATAACTCCCGCACAATATTTAGTGGCTCGTCTTCAAACTGCTCGAGAATATTATTTAATATTAATTCTCTATCTCTCGGAGGTTAAGCTACCCTGGTATATTATAGGGCCGATAACTTAATTATTCCTACATGGCGACCCACACATTAAAAGAAGGTCGCCCCTGTGGTCTGACTTCTTGATGTTGGGGATTTTATATCGACCAATAATGTTTATTATGCCGATTAAATAAACCGTGAGTTGAGAAATTACACTCGTCGGTTTCAGATTACTGACAGAAAATTATTGTCTTCTTCAAGTTCATTAGAAAGCAAATTACAAAAATTCAGCCTCCTGATTTCATCACCAGGTCTAAGTGTTTGACTTAGATGGATTTTATAAGGTCGGTAATAATTTGAATTTAATGCTTGCCATATTCGCATTCTAGGTGTTCGCAGCTCATTTTTAAAATGCCTAGTTGAGCTGCATGGAGCATTATTAACCTGAAAATAGAAAATGCTCAATGGCGAAATTAAGTCAATTACAGATCTAAAATCTTACCGTAATTAAATTATTTTTTTCTTTCTCCGGATCAATTCGACGCCCATATTTATTTCTAGGCTTACTAAAGCTTCCAAATTCCGCCAAGTTTTTATCCAGTTTAGCAAACAAATTTTCATGCGGTTGCACTCGTTCGGGATATTGGTTTAGATATTGTTCACAAGAAATTCTAGAGTTTCTAATTAAAATGTAATAAATACGTTACATATTGCGCTTCTACCTATTGGAAAACATATTTTCTACTATAAGATTACAAAAACAAAAAATAGCTATAACAATATCAATCAATAGCTATCAACAATAGTCGGTCATATTGGCTTAGTGTAGGTATATGTTTTGTTTCATAGCCTCCTTTATTTTAGCATTAAAATTTTGTCTCTTTTTGCCATAGGTATATGTAGAAGTCGTAGCGAGTAGTGATTGACTATTAAGTGTTGTTATATTGTATCTTTGTTCTCAGTTCATTTTGTTTGTTGCTTTAGGGCAATAAAAAAATTAAGTTATTTTAGATCGTTTGCTTTGGTTCCTGTTTTTGAAAAAGTAACGCAATTTTTTTTAGTATGAAGGCAGATTTATGCTTGATGTAATTTTACGTCGAAACGTTTAATAACATAAGAAGTGTGATACATATCTGTTTTAAGAAGTTGATGGGCCCAAAAAATAGAAAAGTCGGGTTCAAAAACTAATAATGCTATTTTGTAGAAAAAAAAAGTGGCAATACAAAAGTGTAATTTATTTTATAAAATCTGTTCAAATAAAGTCAGAAAAAAATAAAAATAAATTTTAAAATTTGTTTTTTTTTTGTATATTTCCGATTTTTTTTTTATTTTTAAACATCGTTTAATTGAGCACCAAATTGCACAACTTTGCCACAATTTAAACTTTTTCGTATCTCTTATAGTTTCCGAGATCCCAATGGTTACCCTCGAATTTGGGACACCCTGTACATAGTACTGACACTTCATACAAGCCTTCGTGGGATATCATAAAAATAAAAAGGATGGTAAAATTTCTATTTAGCAATAATTATTTTATTATTTATACAAATTAAGGCCGTTTGATTTTTTGTGTTAGTCGGAAAACTATAAAATAATAAAATAAATTATAACTGAACAACATCTCTGGGAGTTTTTTGCGTTCTATTATAAATAATAATGAATTTAAAAAACAAACAGTAATAGATGTAACATAAAATTTATGTCTAATACAAGTAGTATCCTCGTATCCATTTTATTTGCCATAAATTGTTAATACCGATGGCAAAGACATAGGTTACCTTGTCACAATTACCGATATTCTTTTTTTAAGTTGCATGTACAAATAGTAAATTACCTAGTTAATCTTGTTCTTTATAAGTTTCGATCAGTGTGCCAATAGATAGTTAAAAAACAGTTCAAATAGGGTTTATTTTTAAAAAAATTATAACAGAAAATAAATTTATGGCATGAAGAGTAGTTATATGGGATGATTGCAATATTATTATACGGGGTGGGTCAATGAAAATAAAACAACCTTGCTTCTCGTAAACATCTCCTTAAAAAAGTTGGAAAATTCAAAATGGCGGATCCAATATGACGGAGTAGATTTTGCCATTTTGAATTTTAAAAATCTGACAAATCTATAAAAGGAACACATTAAAAGCCATGTATCACATCTCTGGGGCCGATATTTTTTTTTGTAGAGAAGTGTAAATAATACAATTTTAAGTAGTGAAAAAATCATATAAATATTCGATCTATACTTTTTTCCTAATCAAAAATTTTGTTATATTGTAGAATGTTATTGTTAAAAAATTATTTTAACCCCAAATTACTTCGTAATAAGACTTGTTGGGACTAACTTCTTTGATCTTTAAATATTAAAAAAAATCTTTTCATAAGAAAAATGTGCTAGACAAGTCAATCAAATTTTATTTAATATTGGTGTTCGACATACTCTCCATGAAAATTTTCAGGCTGCTGAATGAAAAGAGTAGGACCTGTTTTGTGGTCAGCATAAGCATTAGATTTGACAAAATCTGATTTTTTTGATGTGGATACGGTAAAGATCTGGTGTACAGAACATCCCCAAGTGCCGCAGCAAACATGCAGGGATGACTAAGAGGAGCCACAATTACTCTTTCAATGTTACAGAATGTAAACGGTTCTTTAACCAACAGGTTAAAAATATGTGTTTAAAATTTAATTATATTTACAAAATTCTGTAATGTTACTTTTAACTATTTACAAGTTTATTTTTGGTATGTTTTGAAAAAATACTAAAGAAATTAATATTCTAAGTGGGTCTTTAACAACAATAAAGTTAAATTTACTTTACACTTAAAATGAAAGAGGATTTTTTAAATTTTGTTTTAAATAAATATAGAAATAGGTTTTCCATACTTGCCTATATGATCTGGTAATAAAAAAATACTGTAGAAAGCAAAATAAATGGCTATTTGTAAAACCTAAAAAACTGACAAAAATTTGGGGTTAATTGCTATAATTAAAAAAATATAATTATAATTCTTCATCAAATTTTTCGGCGCTAAGCTGGACGTAACAGGGTTCTACCTCGTGCCAGTGCGACAGAGCGGGAAAATCGAGACTTAGGGGAGAAAGCGCTTCAATCTGCGCGAAAAGTCTAATATAGGGCGCCGCCATGGTTGCTTTCGCTTGTCATTTGTCATCATTTGTGCGTGTCATGTCAAAATCTTGTTTGTAAACAAAAATTTAATAAAAATGGTTTTGGATAAATAATATTACGTTTTATAAATAAAATTAAAAGTTTAAGATGAAAACATGTACCTTTATTAAACAGTATACTATGCAGGTGAATTATTTGTATGAATTAGAAAATATTTATGAGTAAAAAGCTCAAAATATTAAAATCCTACATATAAATGTGTTTTTGATTTTTTTAGTGAAGATAAAGAAAACAGAATACGTTATAAATATGCAACATTTTTTTCAATGAAAAGGGCAAGAAGATCGAGGTGATTTGGCAGTAATTTTTTTTTAAAGAAACCATAAATGGAAATTCCAAAATCGAAATATCAACTTGTTTACCCAAAGAAGCTTTAATAATTTTATCCAATAACTGCAGTGCTGTCTTAAGGACTCTAAATTAAACATATTCTTTTAATGGATTCATTAAAAGTCAAAAAAAGGTTTCCTTGTTATTCAAAATTAGTGTACAGTATTACACACTTTTTTACGTAAGTGCTCTTATCAAAGGTGTATTTCAGAATTTGGTGTGTACAAAAAGTGTAAACTAATTCTGAATAACAACCAGACCTAAAGTAACAATAAGAGAATATAGCAAAAAAATGCAGATAATATTAAAGGTTTCCTATAAAACTTCACAGCGAGAACATGTAATATGGACAAATGGCATTTTATTAAATAAAATGAAAAATCACTAAAGAAGTGGTTTATTACTACACTGTATTTTAAGTCAAATGTTTGGTTTTCATTAAGAAGTAAATTTACGTTAAGAAATGACACTGGCTAATACATGTAGGTGGCCCAATGAAAAACCTTTATTTTATAAAGTGGTCGTTTAAAAATATTTATCTTATATAATCTTCAGCAGTTGATCATAAGCGTGAGTTTTCTCCTTACTATGAAAATTTTAAAAGGATATTCCTATATATTTAAATTTCAGAATACATCCAGATGTAGTCCTTGGCTTTGTAGCTTATTTCCCCAAATTTTTAAAAATCATTTTTAGCGGAGAATAGGTTTTTTTGACAATTATTGTAAAATTGAGACATAAATTTATGTTTTCTGTTAAACTAATGTATGTATAATTTAAGAGAATTTTTATTGATGTTGAAATACTGTAGGTCAGAAACACAATTCTAATTGAACAAATTATTTTATAATTAGTTTAAATTTAGGCTGCTGCAGAGACAATTTAAATGATTAATATGTGGCAATTGCCAATACTAAGATACCTTAGTAATAGAGTTACATAGACACAATCATGGACAAGTGCACACTTTCTCTCTGAGGAATAGAAAAGTGGCATTCTTACACTTAATCTGGTAGGTAGTTTGACAACAAAAGGCCTAAACTGTTGGGCTAACAATAAAACAATATATTTTTATTAACAGGTTTTATTGACCATTAAATGGAATCAACTTGGTTAACTTATTTCTTATTCTTTCCCCTTAAATAGTTTTAGTATGGTGTTTCGCATTGGAATTGTTGATAATTGGTGGGTACTTGGGTAAAAATGCCATCCAAAAAAAGCAAAGGTATAAATAACATTTTGTCTTAAAATCATTCCTTGTCCTATATGTTCACTATCCAGGAATTGTTTTGAACAAATGTATCTGCTAGCTGCCCAAATGTTCATTTGCAGTACACTTAACCATTTTTTAACGAAAAATTCCTCTTTTGGAAATCTAAAATTAAAATATTACATGTAAATTTTATTGAGCCTGCAAGTATGCAAAAATCAAGATACCTAAACTATTATAATGTGTGTTATCTTAAAAAATTACAAATAAACTATTTTCACTTTATAAAATGGGGAACTTACAAACGATAATATATCTTCTTCTGTACTATAACTTCTAAAATTGAAACACCCTCTCACGCAACAAAACAGTTTATTAAACTAAATTAAATCATTATAAATGGAACACTAAACTAAAATAAAATAAAACGAAAGATAAGCCAAATCTAATCCAAAAAGTAAACAAAACATTTACGAAAAAATCTTGTTTAAACGACAACCCTTTTTCTTTTTTATTCCATAAGGAAAACAAAGAAAACAAAACTTTGTTATGTCAAATATCATTTATAATTTGACAAGTAGAAGCAACCATGGCGGCTTACATGCCGTCCTCGTAAAATTGGATGCGCAGTGGTCGAAGCGCTTTCTCCCTCCTTCTATTTCTCTGGGACTTACCCACTTGATCGACCGAGCCGGCTGCGAGAGGCAGCCGCGGCGCCGAAGTAAGTGGTTAGGTCACTTGGCTGGCCAAGGCGCCTTCCTGAGGAAGCCGCGGCGCCTAAGTAAGTGACCGCTGAGTGCTCTTTATCTCTCCAGAGTGTTCGAAAGTTAAAGTGTTATGATATTTTATATTTATATTTATGGGGGATAAATTCCCTAGTTGAAAAGTATTGACTTTTGAAGACTTAAACCCTAGGACACGGCCTAACCTGTAATCCTGGAGTTTTACTCGCTTATTTAAAGCAACCGTCAACTTTATAAAGAAGCACAAAACAAACAAGAGCACGGAGCCACGCTTCAATTATAGGAAAAAAAAACAAAAATAAATACAAAAAAAAACAAATTAATTTACCTTTGAGATTATAACAAAGAAGTAAGGAAATAAGAACCGTAATAAAAATAAAATTATATTAAATTTGAATCCGAATAAAAAAAAATATTTAAAGTTTAGTTTAAAATAATCACGCCTGGAGATTTGATTCGCAGGCAGAGATGAGCATTCTTGATGCCGGCGGCCGAAGTGAACACAGCGTCGACCTGGCTTGCATTCATCAGCCAGCCGTTGACTGCGGTCAATCGCGGGATCCAATTTGAGCGGGGTGCCCTGGGTTGTCAGATCAACGTTCAACAAATTCTTTAATGCAAAACTGTTCTTAAGAGTCTATTCACTCGCCGAAAATGAACGCATTTCGGCGGGCCATTTTCGTATCTATTTTCGCGATATTTTGAAGACGGTTAAATTTATCGACCCAAAGTAAAAAAAAATCTGAATGTCCTCTCTTTTTGCTAGATCTGTGATGTAATAGATTTTTAAATTGGTTGGTGACCCAAATTTTTAAATATTTGTTTATTAAAATAGCCAAAGTTTATAAATTGTTTCCTCAGTTATAAAGATTTATATCAAAAATTCATTACAGCACCGACACAGTTTAAAGTTTTAGCTTTCTAACTATACCAAATTGATAAGGATTAAAAAAAAATTAGTCCAAATTTTATGATAACTTCGAAACCTTTGCAGCGCTTTGTAAAATAATTTAAATTCATCAATAGGCCACTCATAGTTGGTGTCAGGGCGGAGTTACATAGAACAGGGTCGGAGTTAAGACAGCTAACTGTATTTTATATTTTAGCATTTTCTTCATGTCTATCAACAGCTTGTGATATATCGTCTTGTAATAAAGCCATCTTTTATGTTACTAATTTCTTACCGATTATTTTAAAGGCAATTTAAATACTGGATACTATAAAATAGGTATTGAAAGATATTATATATTATTATTATACGCCTGTTTTGTAACACAATTTAATTGGCCTATATAATATTATTTTTGGATGGTTTTTATAAAATAGTGTAAAAAGAAAACCTGTTTATTCGTGAGATTCTTTTAGTTAATAGAGTTAACAAAATCTTATTTTTTTGCACCAGGTTTGTAAGCGTTAATCCTAGAATTAAATTTTTACATACATTTTACAAGTAATTTTACAACTAAAATAATTTCGGAATTTTATTCTTCCCGTATATACACAACTGCCAATTGGTGTGTCGATGTTCATTAGCTTTTTGTGGTATATTTAAGGAAAGTCTAAAAGTTATATAAAATTATTTGAGCTATACCGTTGATTGAGTAATGTTTTGGGAAGATGCCTAATGCCTATGAAAACAAACGTGGCTCGCGACAAAAATTATTTCTATCTTTCTTAAACCAATGCAAATAACATCTTCCGTCCTTTTTGAGTGACGCCTGATGCCGAGTGATTTCGAAAAAGCGTGATCGATTGGTGCTGCCCTAATAAAATTTACGGCGTTTGTGTAAACAACGGCCGAATTTAAGTGGGGGCCTGGGTTTTAAAGTTTTATTAAAGATATAAAATAGAATTGGGTTTTTGTCGCTACACGCTGCGTTGCCCGATCTAAAGAAATTTCTTACCCTTTACGGGAAGTTAACCATGTATAATTATTGTGTGCTGGTACGTAATCTTAAGACACATTTTTTATTTAATTATTTTTAGTTTGAGGAGAAAAGTAAAGATGTTAAAGCTACTTCATTGTCCTGGCCCTGGCTTTCAAATTGACGAACTGGAGAAGGTTGTTTTTCAATACATTCTAAAAACTCGGCGTCACTATCCTTTGAGGTTTTAGGCATAGAGGAAAGAAACTTAGAAATTTGATAGGTTTTAAATTTTTTTGTGTAAAGAAACTTGGGTGAAGATGTCACACTTTCTCCAGATGTTGAGGCTACTTCATTCTCCTGGCCCTGGCTTACCTTTTCTGAAACAAAGATAAGATCTCACAGTGCTTTCTTAATTAAGCCTCTGTATCAATATTAATATTAGGGCTTTGCAAGACTCTCAAAACTAAGACTTTCAAAAAAATCGATAATTTTTTTTCTTAATTATATCAAAATTATTGTTGGAAATTGTGAAAAAAAAACTGTGAAAGAGCTCTTACTATTGATTACTACTTTGGAATTTTGTAACTCACGTTAGGGATAATATTTAAAGACAATTAAAAAATTTTCTGTAGAAAATTTAGCGCTTAACAAAAAAGGTCTCTTACAAATTTTTGGTATACATATTTGTTTTTTTTTTGAGCCTTAAAGTTTTATTTACTTCTATTTTATATTTATTTATTTTTTCGACGCCACCATCAACTTCATGAGAAAATTCATAGAACATTTTTTGTAGGGCATTTAATTTTCTATATTTTATCTCTTGATATTTTTTACAGTTCGTAAGTTATTTGCAAAAAAATTATTTTTTTTAAGTTTTTTTTTTATTGCTTAAAATTAATCAATATACTTAATGGAATAGATTTTCAACCTGAAAATTGATCATTTATTATAATTAAAGCAATTTAAATGGTTACATTAAAATATTTTTATTATAATTGGCCATGTTTTTCTGCATTTGCTTATAAGTACCAATAAAGTACTGTAATTGCTCTTTATTTTTGGTAAAACACTTACTGTAGATATTGTTCAATTACCGCCAAACCACGCTCCGCGAAAAAAAAACAATATTTTTTAAGTTAATAATTAATTAATAATTAACAATAAATAAATAAATAAAAATCTATTTTTTTAAGAATAATAATTGATTTCAATTTTTAATCAGTAAAATGACAATTTTTAGAAACATTTTTAGTTTTTTGTTTTTTATATATTTGTTATTTATTATATTATCAATCCAACTTTAACTTTGAATAACCTGTTAATATCAATATTGAGAGCTCTAACTTTCACATTTTTTTACCATGTTCAACAATATTTTCGATTAAATTAAGAGAAAAAAATCGATTTTTTGAAACAGTCTAATATACTATATATACCTAGTGGCAACATGTAAAATAATAACATATACTCAAACATATAATAATAGGTAGGTATAACTTACGTGAAAGATACTTAATGGGTACAGCAAATTTATTTAAAAGTTTATGTTCTGCCGAAAAATCTCTAAAACTAGATGGCAAAAAATGTTTCTCACATATTGTTTTTGTTTTTAATTGGGAATCACTAAGGTTGAATAACTTAGAATTTCCACTATTCAGAATCCAAATGTTGCGCCGTTTTGCATCCTTTATGGGAAACGAATAAAAACTTAATTTGGGATTTGATTTTTTGGCGTTTTTGTGATAAGCATAAACACAACAATGCGATGTTGTAAAATTCATTTTTACAAAAAGTAACTATCCAAGCCACTTTACTTCATCCTTAATAAATTGTCCTCACAAATTTAAACGTTAATAACACGAAACGCACGAACTCAACAGGACACTACGGAACAACCAACTAAAAAAATTACAAAAGAATACACAACACAACCTCTGACAACGTCGGCGTTTCGTTGGTAGATTACGTTTACGAGGCATACGCGTTGGTTTATAAAAATTTTACAGAAATATTTTTTATATTTCATTAAATAAATCAATAAATCATTATTTAGTTTATGTTTTCCTAAACAGATGGCCGATGCTAGCGCTCGTAGCGGCTAAAACATTTTTCGGTCTTTTTACTTCCCATAAGCTTATGTATCTTCCCCAAAACAGTACTCAATCAACGGCTATACTACAATTTTATTTTTGTAAGAAATACATTCGTTTGTCCGTTTTGCGCGTTACATCAGACGTTCTACCTTTTACACTTTTTTTTTAAATAAATTAATAAATAGCTTTTAACATACAGAAAATAAAACTGGTTATAGTAAAGGAATAATATTTGTATAATGGTTTGATTTCCTTTTTTGTCAAAGCGGCATGCCAACAATACGTTGGCAATAAATGAACAAATGGCTCGGTTTTCCAGGAAAAATAAAATTTATATTCTCCCACTTTATCAAAATGCATTTTTGAGCAATGAGCGATGAACTGGATGCAACGAATTAGTTTGATTTATTTAGCAGTAGATTATAACGAGTTAAAATATTTATTTTATCGTCTGTCCGAAAAATTGGTGTGCGTTGCTGTGTTTTTTTTTTTTTAAGTAAATAAATCTTGGTTTACCCTAGTATATAATTTATTAAATCGCTAATTATGGGTAAGTAAGCTATTAGATTTTATTATTTAAAAATGTATAAAAATATTATTAGGTCAGTATAAAAGATAACATTTATGCAGTGAATCTACGTAAGCTGGCGTCATATGGGAAACTTTGTTATTATTAAGTTTACGAAAAAAACTTATTTTTTATAAAAAGGTCTGTATGGTCCAAAACCTCAAATGCAACCAATCAGAGATTTGTCAAAAAATGTGTTTTTTGGTCCAAAGTAAAGTACCTTTACTTTTTAGAATATCGAAAAATATTATAAAGAAAAGATGTTTAAAAAAACTTTAAAAATTTAACATTGTTTATTTACATTAGTTTTAAATTAATGTGTAAACTTAAATTTTTTAACATTACCGTAGAGAAAATGTCAGAAAAATATTTTTTATGTAAATAAACAATGTGGAATATTTAAAAGTTATTTATAAACATTTTTCTCTATTTTTATTATGTCAAAAGTAAAGGTACGCTATTCGGAAGCAAGAAACACATTTGTGACAGACCTTGTAAATTACTGATACATTTTGAGATCTGATGATTGCATTTAACGTTTTGAAACATGCAGAACTTTTATAAAGAATAACTTTTTTCCGTAAATTTAACATTAAAAAAATCCATATGCTGGCGGCATGTGAAACTTACCATAACCAAAACTTACGTCGACACACTGTTACGTGCCTTTTTTTACAGTTTTAATAGTTCTTAAAAACTCATTTTTAAGGTTTTTTTCCGGTCTGGCAAAATACGCCTTGAAACAAATTTACTTTTTATAGTTTTTTCCCTAACTTTGCACTTAGATATCTGTTTTTTTTCTTCTAATTTACGTATATCTGTAATAGCAGATTGTCAGTTTTCTATCTCCCACCCAATCAATGCTTGGGTTTCTCCAAACGAAGTATCGGCACATTATTACTTCTTTACATTGACGTTCATCCCCTTTCAACAATAAATCACATCCCTAGTGTGCTAAAGTAGATACAATTCGTTCTAATGTTCAATTTCCTAGGCCAGTTTTAAATTAATATTGGGCTGGGGCACCAAAAATATTGTCTGATCTAATACCACAAAAGAAAATTCATGTTCGTTTTTGTAGAAAAAGCCTACCAGTTCTCCTCGCCCACATAATATGTCCTACAGAATAAAAAATAATTTAATCTTGTTGGCATTACTTTTAAAAAATATATTGGTTTTCTCTTTTAAGCCAGAAACTTTGTTACCGATTTTAATCTATACACAATGTATGTATTGCAAATCTTCTTATACACCATTTACCATTCTTGATTCCATCCGTAAAAGAGCCGGTCCCCCTATTAATGATCCCCATCTCACAAAAATATTCTTTCACTTGCCCACCGATAAACTGAGGCCTGCGCGGATTTATAGGTATTTTCTCGGCTTCTGCCCTGAAGAACTATCGCATATAATTGCTCCCTTTACAGCATTTGGTGAAACCCCGAACCTTTTACTTCGTATGCTGATTTATTCCTAGAGTGTTATTAAGTATTATATCAAAAAAACTACCTTTACTTCATTTTAGATACTCACGGTACGTTGGTACTTACGCCTACGTGGATTGTCAAAAAAAAAACAAGAAAAAAAACAGTTTTAAAATAAAGGAGGTTCTTATTTGTCCGGTATTTCTATTTTTGACCTTCTTTTTTCTTATGCCAGCGTAACTTTTAACAAAATGGGACAGTTTTGAGATTTATTTTTACAAAGAAAGTTTTTTTCATGGTGGGTACTTAATTTTTTTCGAATGGCTATTTTACAGAGTCAATTTAGTTCGTAAGATGAATCGTTTTCGAACTCAGTCCAAATAAGTCGTAATGACAATTAAATCCAAAGCAGAGCCAAAGCGTTCTATTTTCGAGGAATATTGGTTCAATATAACAATTAAACACCTAAATTGTTTAAATTTTGACATTTTTAAAAATACTGTCGCTGTCAAACGACTAATCATACATAATAAAAAATGTTTTTTTAAACATAAACCAAAAAAATGTAGTTTTAATTTACTAACTAACTACTTACTTAACGAAAAAAAATCATAATTATTATTACCAAATCCAGGGTGAGTTAAACCTATCTGCAAAAAAGATGTGTTGTTTCTCAGTATGGATTTGAAAAGAAATTATTTACTTTAAAATTCCGATTGATACATTTTTTTTCAAAACATGTATGCTACCTAATTTACAAAAAAATTATTTTAATTGTTTGTTGCCTGAAATAATTGATCCAAGACACACGCTTGGCATGAAAATAAGAGATCCCAGTTACATAACAGTTGTCCAAAAAAAGGATAAGGAATCTAAAAAATAATATATTTTTTTTAATATATATATATATATATATATATATATATATATATATATATATATATATATATATATATATATATATATATATATATATATATATATATATATATATATATATATATATATATATATATATATATATATATATATATATATATATATATATATATATATATATATATATATATATATATATATATATATATATATATATATATATTTTTTTTTTTTTTCTTAACCACAATGGAGTTTTTAAATTAGAGCCTGACAATTTTTTGGTTTTCTTTAGCACATTTAATCCTAAACATGATTAGATATCTAACTTTTTAAAAAGAGGATGCTATACATTTTCAGCAAAGAAGTTATCGTTTTATCGCTGAGAATCAATAAAATGTTATATTCTGTATTTTAACATCAAATTTATTTTACGTATACATGTTTTCTTTAAGAAGTTAAAAAGTTATTTAAAAATTAAATACATAATTTTAGATTTCAAGTTAACTAGGCTAAAAACGCCATTGCGTTAAAAAAGAAAACAGGTTTAAAACTTTATTATATAAAGTAAAAATTTTATTTGTTTCAGAAGTTGTTTTTTTTTAAGAAGAAGTAAAAAATTCAAACTATTATTTTAATTTAGAACTGTTTTCAAGTTGGTGAATTTAACATTTAACAGTTTGTTTTAAAAAGAGTAATTTTAAAACGTTGCTTGGCTAGTATCCACGAAGTAACAATGGTATAATATTTACAACGAATTCAATTGCTTTGAGAGTTTAAGTTCTTTTATTTACTCTGTATATCCTAACTTTTAATAAAACTAACCACTGCAAGTATAGTTTAATTTTAGGCAACAACTTTTTTAAACAATTAAATTTTCCACAATTTCAAATTAAAAAGTTTCCCATTTGTTGCAAATTGAATGTACCACACTGTATGTAACTCTTTCCTTATGATGATAGAAATACGAATATCCTTCCCTTGGTGTGGGTATTTATAATCTATTTTCTTCCTATCATCTAGTTATTAGATATGGTATTTTTATGTATTGTTTTATTAAAAATTTAGTCAAACTTTTTTTCTTGTAAAATACTGAAAATACACAAAGTCAAATAAACAAACGATGTTACTTTTTTTTAGTTACTACACCCCTACACCTACATGTATTCTTACTTCAACATTTTTAACCTTAATGTACTTTGTACTTTAAAATCAACTTTATTTAAAAAAGAACAGCATTATATTATTCCTTAAATTGAGAAAATAAGGCAAGAACCAAAAAAAACTATTATGTTTTTTGAAAAGTTGACTAGTAACTAATAAAATTAGAAATATTTTTTGTTTCATCCAGTTAAATACAAAAAAATAGATAGGTAAGTTGACTTGATATATTTCTAGGACTAAATAAACTGTAGGTATACATTTTTAATATTAAATGTGTATGAAGTATTGTAACAAAATAAAGAATCATTTTTGTCTTACTTTTTATAATAATAATAAGGATAATATATTCATCTAATCATATCTAGTAGTTTTTACATACATATACAAAGTATAATTACTGCATTTTAAATAAATAATAAAAAATTCAAATACTTTCCTCCTTCCTTTTAACAGATCTTAGTAATAAAACATATACAACTCTCGTAATGATGCCATTTTCACAATTTGAGTTTTTTTTTTGTTTGTTAGGTATGTCATTAAGCTCCTTTTTCTGCAAATAAATGTTTGTTTAATAAAGGTTTTTTAATTTCCTTTCAATATTGTTTCCTTCCCCGACCAAATCCTTGATATCTTTGAAGAAAACTTCGAAACATGGAAAAAAGCGCATATAATTTAGTTATTTAAGGAGACACCGAAAAATTATTTACTGAAATTATTAAAATATTTGTCAATAATTCAGTTATATTAGTTAAATAACACATATTTAATGAGAAAACATTACTTAAAATCATAAAAGAAATATATGAAAAACAATATAACATTATATTTTTTATAAACTTGATATTCTAAACTTTTAAAGGGGTATTTTTTACATTTTAAGCTACCTCTAAATTATGTTACCAAAAAGAATAATACTAAACTCTACTATATTGTTACAAGTAGAACTTTTAAATATCAGTATATGATAATTACATTACCACACTACTTCCGTAGTTTTGCAACGCGGAATATAAAATCATTGGATTGCTAAAGAGATTAAATAAATCTTTAACACCCTTTATGTCAAAAACAAAGGCCTTGCGGACTCATATGTATACGAATCTTTTTTATTAAAAATAATCAAAAGTCATCCTGTAAAATATCAAATATTTATTAAAGAACACCCTTTACATATTTTTTACATTATAATATACATTTGGGTTAGTCACATAAAAAAATTATGAAATAATTTCAATTTAAAGTTTTAGGTAAATATCGGAAAATGTAGCGTAACAGAAGCAAAACGAATAAATTAGCCAATACTTTTTATTTAGAAAATTTCCAAATGATTGTGTCTTTTTACGCCATCCAAATATTTAACCAATAGGATAATAATTATTAATTACATTAGGTACATATTTACAAAAACAAATATTCATATACTCTTTATCCACCCACCGCGCCGGGCCGTATTATGCAATCGAAAACAGCATCGCATCGATACATCGGATTTGAAAGAAGCTGGTTTTATTTTGTGGAAGAAGCTAAATAAAATATAACATTTTTTAATGCTGCTATAGTATATAATTGTGGTAGTGGGAATAAGCAAGTCTCCGCCCACCGTCTCCGCGTCCTTTCCCCCGACCTATGAAGGCGCCCTGTCGAGTGTAGTGTAAATACTTTCTTAATAATTATGTTGATTATAAAAAAGATACTAGCTAAAAATAAAGGTCTTATACTTTTTAAAATTACTTATTAGCATCAAAGATTTCTACTGTTTATGATTAGCACTCATAAATATTTTTTTTTGTAAGGAGCCCAATTTGGATAAATGTATGGTTTTAAAAATTTTAAAAATATGCTTTTTAAAGAACATTATTTGCATCTGGCAACATTGCCTCATTTTTGTCCGACCGGAACTGAAAAATTGTACAGAGATACGAAAATTCGACCATCCACGAGTTTCTAGGAAAAATACGTATAGTCCATGAAACGTCATAGGTGAAGTATCTCTATACAGATAATCTTTGGCTGAATATCTTCGACCAAATAAAAATAAAATATTCTAAAAAAATTCGAATCTCGGCAAAACTATTCATAATACAAAGGATCTGGGCGTCTCGTCTATAGTAAAAACTATAATTGTCTTTGATTACATTAAGCTCGTGACGTAAACATCAGTATCTACTGACATATGAAAAATATTTATTGGTCAGACATAAAAACAAAGTGTTATAAGATGATTAATTGTTTTTTTATAAAAAATAATATTTTTATGTATAAAATGATTTGTCGGACATAAACTTCTAAGGTCAATATAAACTAGTGTGCGTCTAAGAAAAAACATTAATAATGAGTTTAGAAATATGTTTATATAGTATAATAATGCAAATCAGTCTCTTTGTTATTATATGTGACTCAAAAATTCAATATACGAGCTTTTTAAGTAGGAATGGCGATCTAATATTTCAGCTAGAAAAATGGACCAGTATTCGAAAACCAAAAACTGATTTTGATACCTGTAATATCATTATTTTACATTCTCGATACCTTCCTCACGGGGATACATTGGAGTGGATCTTAAAACATGTTCCTTGTGCGAAAGTAATTACCTCCATAGATGTTGTACCTAATGTTATGAAAGACACTGCTACTACAGAAACATGGATTTTTATCAGCAGCTTATTAATATTCGATACGATGTTTCGTAACATAAGCTCTTCAGCATTTTTTACAAATAAGGGCAGATATAAAATAGTTCTAAAAGATGTAGTTACTACCAGCATTTTACGTGATTTGGGTAAAAAGGTTTGGAAGTTTCGAATACTTAATTTTGTTTTTTTGTACTTTATTCAGGGCACATTTGAAATGGCTCAATATAATCCATTTAACGATCAGCTTTTAAGAATAAATTATCTTAACCTAAATGAAGATTTTGAAGAGTTTACCAATAGACTAAAAGATTTGAACGGTTTTACTTTTAAATTATTGGGTAAGTAAAAATATGTTTTCTAGTTGACTTTAAGCAGTCATACAATTTAAAAGTACTAAAATTGCCGTAATAAGAGCATGATAAATATTTTAAATGAATCAGATTAAGGCATGATTTTTAAAACGTTACTTTTTGTTGTCATTTTCAATTTTGTATAATTTTTTTTTTGCTACGCCCTATAAGAGTGATATGATAAGGGAAGCCAACTAATTCATAGCCTTACAAAAAAAATGTAAGGTCCCCAGGACTTAACGTAGTATCATAATGTTTTTGGGATAGCATATACTACTAGGAGCAGCCTGGCAACTTGCTCGTGCAAACAATGTGTGTGAGAGAGAAAGACAAATAAGGGTACATTTCTCTCTCGCTCTCTCTCTCTCTTGTCCTTTTTGCTCTCGGGGGAGCATCGTGACATCATGTTTCTAATGCTTGGATCGTATTTCTCCACCCTTCTCTGTCTTGAGCTGCAAAAGGAGTTTCTTGCAGACTGTGACCAATGATTTCTTTGGTTTGATCCACCTAGCGCATCGGAGACCTTTCTCTTGGTCGTAAAATTAAATCTGCTTTCAGATTTTATTTATCTTTAGTGGTTTTTGACATAATTAAGAAAAACCAAAATGGTGTATTTTTAACTTTTGCCTGTATCTCGCAAACTACCAATTTTACGGTTTACTACTTACTAGATTACTATATTATTAGAACACTTTTTTAAGGAAAAATTAATTTAGGTAAAAATATTTTTCTAACTTTATTTGTTTTTAAAATATTTACCCAAACTTTGATTTTCATACAGCCATATTGGATTTTTAATTTTTGAAAAGAGCTCTTTTAAGAGCTTTTTATTGATGTATCAAAAGTCTAGGTTTTCAGATTTGGCTCTAAAAACGATAATTTTTGTTTATTTAATAGTAGGCTTAGACTAGACTGCGTAATGGCCGCCCCTTTTCATAAAAAATAAATGATATGACTCCTGTCTGTTCGTCGGGAATCTGTGGAAGTAAAATATGTTTTAAGCGGTTGTTTATGATATGAAGCAGAGTTTTGCTTGCATGTGACATAAGCGCTATTGTTTTGTAGTTTCCGCAGTCTGTTGGAGAGCCTTTCTTATGTAGCTTTTATTGTTTCGGCGGGTATGTCATCATCGCCAGGTGATTTGTTGTTTTTTAAATGGTTTATGGCTTTTTCTACTTTGGCTTTTAAGATTGGTGTATCTTTTTCTACCTCATCAATTTTTGCTAACCCATGGTCTTCGTCTTCATCAGTAGAAAAAAGGTTTCCACAGTAGTGCCTACATACTTCTGCTATGTTGTTGGCATCCGTAATTGTGTCTCCGTTGTCATTTTTTATTATTTGTGTTTGCGGCTTAAATTGTCCAGACAGATATTTGACTGTGTCATATAATTCGTGGGATCTGTTTGTATTTGCATGTTCTTCTTATTCTCCGCGGTAATGGTTTTGGTCAGGATTAGCCTTCTTCGGTTATCTATTAGACCTATTGTTCTTTCCGTCATCTTGTGTTTTTTTTTGTCGGTTTTGGATTCGTGGTTTTGTACACACCAGACACGATTTATGTTTTGATCGTTTCCCACGTTTAATTTGAGTCTCTTTCCGTCAGCGCGGGGCCGGAAGTTCGCAGTGTTTCTTGGAAATGTTTCTTGGAAATGTTTCTGTTCGGGTATCGGTAATCTTCGACTAGGTTTGCAGAGAGTCAAAGTCTTTAGTTTTATGGTAAGGCTAGAGTTTAGAAGTTTGTGATCAGAACCGCATATCGCACCAGGTCAAGCGTAAGTGTTTGTAATTGCTGTCCGCCAACGCGTTCTTACGAGAGTATAGTCTATCTGGTTTTTATATAGACCTGAGGGTGACGTCCATGTTGATAGACGTCGGGGATGATGTTTGAATATTGTGTTTGAGATGGTCAGATAATTATCTGTGCAGAACTGAATAAGTCGTTCAACGCGTTGATTTCTTTTACCCAGTCCGTATTTCCCTACAATGTTTTTTATGTGGTCATCGTTCTTAGTGTTTCCTATTTTGGCATTGAAATCATCCATTTCAATTAGGAGGTCCTTTTGCGGTATCTTCGAAATGACTTCTTCTAATTTTTCATATTCAGCTTCCACTTCATTATCTGAGTGATCAGTTGTTGGCATATATACCTGGACAATATGGAGTTTAACTGGTTTATAGTTAAATGATATTCTAATTAATCTATCATTGATAGCCTCGTATCTCTCCACATATTTGGTGTACTTCTTATTAACCAGAAATGCGACTCCATTTTTTCCAGTTTCATTTGCTCCGGATATGTAGATAGTGTGATCTGCTTTGTTAAACACCTTTCCAGTGTGTCTCTGAGACTCCGAATACTGATAAGTTTTCTCTGCAAATCTCCCTCTCCAGAATGTGTAATCTCGCTCTATGTACTGGTTAGTCAGCGGAAAATTGTATATACCACGGCGACTAATCAGCACGTCGAGCAGAATATATGCTCCTCCCCACCCACCAATTAGGACGTAGGGTGAAAGAGGGACGTACTCTTATTCTTCTTTCCCTCGCACGAACACTGTTCGCAAGACCAAGTTGCAAGGCTGCCTCTAGTAGTATATACTCGAAGGTTACAATAAATAATCTTAGTAGCTTTCTGGAGATGAAAATTTTACCTCGCCTTAGAGCAGGGTCTGCTTTAAAAAGTGCAACTATAAAAAAATGGTAATTAATGTGCATGGCACTTTTTACCAAAGGCACACTATAAAATTGCACAAAACGATCTTCAGCTACTCCAAACCCTATAAATGCTTGATTGAAAATTCACTCTAGCGTCCGTGTAAAAATTATTATACTTAAATGCACTGTTTCTAAAACCAAGAACATCTTTTAATTGCGATGCGATTCTTAGTTCAAGTTTTACACCCTGGTGTGCGTTTGACGAGGATTTGAAACAAGACATTGCCATTGGGGCGAATCGGACATATATTACGTTGTTGTCTCTAACGGTTTTTTTTAATACCACGTATTATAAGGCGTGTTGATAAATTCATCGATGAATCGTGCGCACTAATCGCTGTTTCATCAAACCGTTTTTAAATTGAATGATGGAAAAGCGCTAAAGAAAGATGGCCGTTGTTTTATTAGTATATGGAGAAGGATAAAACTAGCGGTAATCTATTGTGACGTCACGATAGAATTCAGCACTAAACCATCTGATGAATTTAACAACACGCCTATAGCTTTGGATATGCCATTAACTTAAGAGAGGTTACGTTAGTTTTTGAAAAGTGGAAGAAGCTTTTCTATTTAGTATAAGAAACGATCTTTAAAAATAAATTAGTAAATGCAAACTTAATTAAAACCTTTGTTTTTTGTTACATAGGATGTAAAAAAATAAAACGTATAATGCATACTTTAGAGCTTCTAATTTTGCATCTCACAATCAGTTCTGCCTTTACGATCTTTGTTCTTAAGTGAAGTTTTAGATTTTTTTTCTTAAATCTAAGCAAATAGAGTTCTTTGTACTCAAGCATTTAACTTTTAAAATAAAACATGGTATATAAATAAATAAAGCCAACAAAAAAAAATGTTTATAAAATTAAAATTAGTGCCCATTTTTGTTTGCAGCACGGCTTTGATGGGGATTATTTAATATCAGGATAAAATATTGAACAGCAATACCAGAGGTGGTCGAAAAAGGGAAGATATGGATAAATAAATCTTGATAGCCAAAACAAATTTATGTAATAAAACAGAACCAAGCACTATGATTAACATTCGCATTTGACATTTTATTTCTTGTTCGAATTTCAAGTAATTTTAGTTTTCCATAAAAGCAAAGCGTTTTATTGCTAGCAATTTATCATTGAACTAATGAAAGAATAAAACCAAAGGTTTTATTTTAAACTAATTGATATTTTTTATTTATAGTTTTTCATAATTTATAGCTTATTAAATATGTTCTATAGTTTTGTGGCGGATTCATGTTACAGTATTTTTTCTTTGGTATACTCGCCTTACTACTTTTTGGAAAATGGGACCGTTTCGGCTCAGGTCTCGGGGTATAAAGTATTGAGCCTGCCTAGCCTTATTGACCCTTTTAAATTTGCAGATCGCCTGCCCCCCCTCAAAAATCTACGTTTCGGTGACAGGTCGGCCACCGTTTTCAAGATAAAAAATCACAAAAGAAATTTATACTATATATTAACATATCTATTTTAAATAACTAACCACAACTAACGCATGCGGAAAAGACACTTTCCGCATGTGTAAGGTACAAGATTTTTCGTACCATCGATATAGTTCTTAGATAAACGTCAATTAGGTGTGAGTTAAATAATAACATCCTGTAATTACACAAATTATTGAGCCGCACAATTTTTTTTATAGAGTTATAAACAGTAAAACAGATAAACATTACAAAAAAATCTTTATTTTGGACTAGGGGAATAAAGAACTGAAAACAAATTAACATACTGTAGATTTATTGCGGATACTTTGTAGAAATAATATTTTCTATATATTGCTGTTTCAAAATTTTGGATTTTATTGGTTTGTTGTTATCGTTGACTCTCTTTAATTAAGATATAAGCTTATAATATTTGCTTAAATCAACGTCTCTCTCAAGCTTTACAAATAATTTTAACATCGAATATTTCGATCATAGCGTTGATGGGACATATTATGCACTTGATAATATATGATAATATGCTATACGTCTTTATTTATTGTGGATATTTTTTTATGGCATCAGGACTTAAACAATCTGCACTCTTTTTTGTAACGTTCTTTTGATTTTTCTGAGATCAGAGTACTATTTGCTGCATTGAGGGTCTTTATGATGTCTTTGAAAAAATCTTTTGCTTCAAACTGTTTTCCTTTGCTATCCATTTTACCACAAAATTTTGCAAAAATGATAAAACTGAAAAAAATCTACAGTTGTTTATTGTTAATGTTCGTTTGTTTAACAGTTGCTGGGCATAAAAAAGTATTTACCACCTGCTCCAGAATAAGATAATGTGTATTTGATATTTTAATCACAACCTGCACCTGATCCTTGTAATATGTACCAGGGGTGTCAAATAGGAATATTTTTTATAAATTCTGTCACAGTTTCAAATATCGTGAGGTAAAGTAAAATTATGCGAAAAAGTTACGCACGATTCTGGAAAAAATAATTTAAGATTTTAATTTTTTTAGGATATTTTAATTTAAAAGTCCTTTTGAGAGCTTTAAGCTACTAAATAAATTAGTTCTTTTCCAAAATTTAATCAATTTTACCTTTGCTATTGCTTTACAAAAAAATGAAATTAGAGTTATACCCTACATTTTATAGTTTTAAAACTTGGTTGACTTGATTAGACCATCTGAATAAATACAACTTGTTTGATCTCCATACATCAACTCTCCAACAACAATAATATTTTTCAATAAATAAAATACCTGTAGTTTTCCCATCACTTTTACTTTTAAAAGAGCTTTAATTAACTATTACAACACTCTATTAGCTATCACAAAAAGTTTTGCTTAATAAGGGTTTAAAACTATGGTAAAAAGGTCTGGTCAGTGTTCTAGGTATCACTAGTATCTCAAAAAATGTTAAAATTGCTCAGAAAAAAATACTCATATATTTATTTAACACTCAAGTTGCGGTTTAGCCACATTTTACCATTTTATTTTTTTGTTAAGAATGGTTGGCACTAAAGCCGAACTGAGCCAACCACATAAACCTGTTTACCTGAGTACCCAGCCAAGTAAAAAATAATTTAAAATTCTATTACCTTAAATACATTTTTGACACAACGTATTTTTAATTAATTTAACAAATGTCTCTTTATTTATCAGAACCAAGCATAGCAAGAAATTAAATAAATTCTAAAAAAGACCAAAAACACAATTGAAAACTTTACGCTACGCTTTTAACAAAAATTACAACTTAATGGTTATGTCATTTCCTTTATTTTAATCAATTTTATTGTATAAATATAGTAAAGGTAAAATGTTGAACTTTTAAGTTAATGTTTGGTTCCATAGAATTAAGTATTATAAACTATGTATTTAGATAAATTAAATGATTTTATCCTGGTTTTACCACTATCTACAAAATTTAACATTTATATTTTTATTATAAACAAAAGCAAAACTTACCTAAAATAAGACATTTTAGGCTTCTCGCATTGGCTTTTACAAAACAGTACCATACAACCAACCATTGTCTATGGTATTAGCCCAACCGCTGTGTTCACACGTCGTTGTCGTGGTTGGGCCCAGTAGGATCTTTTGGAACATGCGCTAGAGTTGCTGGTTGTCGGCAACTCTTTTGGCTAGCGTATGGAACGGGATCCGAAGCTAAGATAAACACAAGGCTTAACACTAGGTGTTAGCATACCGTGCTGATGAGTAAATGACATCCTATGCCTTAAACAGGTGTCTCCAACGGTGTTTCTGAGATATAGGACGACCTCTCAGAGTATCTAGCCTTACTGCGCTAATGCGGGGCTCTGCCGTGGTGGACTACTACTTTCCTAGCTTCAAACAGAAAGCGAACAGAACCGCTTTTATAAGAAAAAAGGTGCGCTGACCGAAACGGATAAATCCGTTTCGAGAGGTGCCACTCAAGGTCACAAGCAGACAAAGGTGCGCCGACCGAAACGGGTGAATCAGTTTCGAAAGGTGCCCCTGAAGTCACCGGCGCCTGTTTTACGGGGAACGGCTAATCCATCCCGAACAAACAGGTGCTCAGGAAGGGATCCCTGAATCCAAACAGAAGGCGGACAGAACCGCCTTTATAGGGAAAAGGTTCCCTGGCTTTAAACAGAAAGCAGATAGGACCGTTTTCATAGAGTAAGGCCGGAGATGCGGCCTCAGAAAGAACATCTGTTTCCTGTAACAAGGACCTGGTAGCTACCCACGTCATTAGACCGGGAAAGGAGGGCATGGCGGATCGAATCGTCTGCTCGTCATACTCTCCAGGAGACAGGGACACCCGAACATATCAGAACACATATTGTGCTCGTGTCCGGTAGCGACACGAGTAAGAGGAGATGTAAGAAGTCTCTCCCAATCTGGTATCGGATTTATTAGAAGTCCGATCCTATTGGGAGAAATATAAAAAGGTGTGAGCCACAATAGACTGAGCGGTCTCAGTGGAAGGCGTAAAAAGTCCACTTACTTTAAACCTTAACCTCAACCTTAAACCTTATGGTATTAGCACACAATTTAAAAAAATTACTAATTTGAAACTAAAGTTTAATTTTTAAATTACTGAGCTAAAAGATTACACACGTATGCCAACAGCGAATTAAACTGGGAAATTTTATTTAGAATCCGGAAGTGTGGTCTTATCTAGCCTCAGGCAATTTTTGTTAGTGTTGCCAACACTATATTTGATTTTGACTACAGTAACACTCGGTGTTGTGGAAACTGCGCATGAGCACATTCTGGTTGCAAGGTTAACAGTGTGGGGTTAAAAATTTCTGCGCAGGTATATTTAAAATATATGGAGACCATTTTTCTATTGGCAAACCGTTTTAGTTTTCAAATCATTGGTAAGAACTCGGTGAGAGAGAAGAAGTTTCGCGATGTTTATTTGCTGGGAGAGTCTTCATTTTGTGACATGAAATGAACATTCCTACCTCTGGTAAATTTATTATGGTGCGAAATTATTATTTATAATAATATCAATAATTGATTATTATTATTAAAAATAAATAATAACTAACTGTATATACCTGTCTATACAAAAATTATATATATTGTATTTTTTTTAGGTAACCCATCAAATTTAAGATCAAGCATATTAACCCTTAAGTACTATAAGTCGGGTCTGAGTGACCGATACAAGGTTAAAACTCCCTCCCGTATTAGCTCTTGTTGCGATCCTTCAACGCACTTCCGCGTATTCTCCTTTTAGTCAGTCCTGCTTGAGTTACTAGTGAAATTTTTTCGCTGAATGATTTTTTATCCGAGATATAGCCGAGATATAACTGAACCTTAGACCCAGTCATAGTAAATACGTATCCATTCTGAAAAGAGGTAGCTCCAGGTAAATATGCCAAAATATTCATATTTTGGTGTTGTTTTGCTTTGGGTATTATAAATTTATTTTATTTATTATAATTTTATTCATTTCCAGATAAAATAGCCGCAAGTGATAAGCTACCCGTGACGAGGAAACACTATTCTAATCTGAAGAATTTTGGAAAGACCAAATGGAAAAGCCGGAACTGGGCCAAAGTACAAGTACTTGGGCTCAGAATTCTGCTACCATAACTGCTAATAAAAAAGAAGCTGGAAGCATAATTATTAATAAAGCAGACGAAAGCGATCAAGATGAAAGTGATGTCGAGATTTTTAGTGATCATAATTCGGACATCGAAATAGAGTGGCACCCATCTGATGAAAATAAGCCGACTTTTGAAGAAGAATCAAATACAAAAGTAAATAATTCCAATTACTTTTACGGGAAAGACTAATCAAAGTGTCCAAAATTCCTCCAAAGAGAAGCAAAACAACAAAAGAGAACATCTTAACTATTTTACCTGGCCTGAATACCCAAAAGCCAGACATAAATTTATTTTATAAGTCAAGAAAATCGGGGGGGGGGGGGTAGATTCGTTGGATTAAAAGTGTGCGAATTCCCGACGATCTAGAAGATGGCCCATGTGTTTGTTTTTTGCCATCTTGAATATAGCAGGGGTTAGTAGTAGAGTTCTTTACCAGTTCCCCAAAAATATAGGATGATATACCACGATTAATGTTTATAAAAAATTTAGACAAAAATTTATATTTACAGCATATCAAAAGAAGAATTTACAATAATTTTGTTTCTTGTCAAATTCGAAACATTGCTGCTGAAATTTCACACATTCAGGTTTTAAATCAGTCTAGACCTCTTCATATTGCAGGAGATAAAAAAAGGAAAAGATGTGCTTTTTGTGATCCAAAAAAAGATAGAAAAACGAGTTATGCATGTGCAGACTGAAAAATACCCCTGTGCTTGCATTGCTTGTACTAAAGTTTATCGAAATTGTAAATAGACAAAAAGTTTTTCCACCAGTATAGTCAAAATAGTTGTTTTACCACTATCTTTGTAAACACGAAGTTACAATTTACTAGATTGCATTTTAATTCAAAAATAAATGACTGGGTCAGCCAGACCCACTTGTAGTATGTATGTTACGTAAAAACAGTTATAGCAGTTAAGGGTTAAACAGAAACTTTGATTTGCATTTTCAACTTGCATTGGTATCAAGTTTGAACGCTACTTTGCCTACACACACATAAAAATAGATAATTACAATGTATTAAATGTTGAACATCATGTCGCTTTAACTGATATTGATTTTTGTCTTTATACTCAATCAGGTAGTGAATATTACTTGCCAGATAGATTCAGAAATAAAATAGAATTTTCTTATCCGCATATGATCAGTAATCTTGTCGCTTTAGTACCTAATCCAGAAGAGCACAAAAGATGGAAAAAGTTGTTTTTTATTCTTAACACAGATATATTTATATTACTCATCATATCAAGTATTGTAATGGCTTCCTTGGACAAATTTTGCTCTTTAACGAAAAACGTAACAAACCTTAATATTAAATCTTTTACATTGGTTATGATAAATGTGCCTCTGTCGGAGTTTATTAGAAAAAAATCAATAATAAATGCTACATGGCTATTATTTTTACTTATTTATAGTATAATCTATCAAAACGGATTTTTGCAAAATTTGTTAAATGAAAATCCAACAAATAAACTGAATACCTTAGAAGATTTAAGAAAATCAGGTTTAAAAATTTACAATTCCTACTATACTAGTAAAGCCCTAGCCAATTTGTCATATACGTCAATTGGACTTGAACTCATCCTAGTAAAGAGAACTGTTCTGGAAAAAATGATTTTAAAGAATGATGGTAAAGCTGCATTTATAGGACCATATCTAGAAATAGATGATATTATCAAGAATTTTGCAAAGAAAAACGTATACTTTAGATACCATATTTTGGAAGAAATAGTATCACCAAAATTTGGTACTTTTATTGTCAAAAGAAAATCACCGTTTACAGAAGTAATCAATAAAACTTACTCTTTAAGTAAGGAAATTTGGAGTTTCAGATAGAATTTCTACTAGATTTAGGCAAAACTTACTAACTGAAACCTCAATGAAATTTTCGCATTTTATTGGCAGTTTTGTTGTTTTATTATCAGGCTATGCTATAAGTTCATTGGTTCTAATTATAGAGTTATCGCTACATATAATGCTTAACAAAAAGCGATAAAAAATTGAAGTTATGCATCTCTTTTTTTTTAATTAAGTATTATTAACGTATATTTAATATATATATATATATATATATATATATATATATATATATATATATATATATATATATATATATATATATATATATATATATATATATATATATATATATATATATATATATATATATATATATATACAGGTGGCGCAGCTCATACGCCTCGGTCTCTGTTACGAAAACGGTGTAATATTTTAAAAATATTTTTTACAAGCATATGCGGGTGCATTGGGAGCATAATTTAAAATTATTATGAATTATACAGGGTGCTCAAAAAAAAAGATACATATCAAAGTTATGTTTTTTTAAATGGAACACCCTGTATATTAGTCCATTTTTGGATTGTGAGAACAAAAATAAGGTAAGTTTTATAAGCGATCCCTATACCAAAAATGAAAGGTTTTTAAGATAATTAGGATTTTTCAAAAATTCACGATAAAAACAATATTTTAATAAAACTTACCCAAGTTATGGTTTACTCTGTATAGTATGTTACAATAGTAAAAAACACATTGTAGTATTAACCTAATTTAATTTGGTCGTTAAAAATTATACAGGGTGTTTAAAAATTAACATATAATATTGCATACTTTTGAGCGCAAATAACTCCCTTATTTTAAATGGAATACCCTGTATATTTTTAGTTAGTCCGACGCAGAAATTATTTCCCTATAAAACTTTGTTAGGGTTGTTTACTCTTAGACCTAATATTTTTTAGTTATTTTCGGTTTTATACCTTTGTGCTCAAAAATCTTAATTGTTCTATAAAAATCAAGAAGGCTAGACTTAGCTTTGATACTACTTTAGCTTGCTTAGTAAGAATATATATTTTTTTTAAACACTGATAACAAACTCCGATGATATTTTAATCTATATTAGATATTTTATTCCTAACTACCATTTTTTTTTGTTAAAATCGTTTTTTGTGCATGTAAGAAACATTATTTTTAAAATTTCCATTAATCAAGTAGCCTGCGATGGATTAAAATATAGGTGTGTCATTGCCATTTCATTTGTTTAATCTTGACACAGCTCCTAATAGTTGTCAAAACTGGTGATTTTTTATCTTTTCTAATTATTAATTGTTACTTTTAAAAAAAAATGAAAACTTATCCTATTCAAGAACGAATCGATATGATTTTAGTAATTGGAGAGTGTCACGAAAACTGTTTACTGGCATCCAGAGTTTATGCTCAGAAATTTCCAAACCGAAATCATCCAAGTAGACGTTCCCTTGAAAAATTACTTCAAGTGTTTAAAACATCGGGAAGTGTTGGTTATACAAAACCAAACAGACAGAAAATTATCTTGGGTAATGAGGAAAACGAATTTCGTATAATAGGTGCTTTAATAGAAAATCCCAATACAAGTCAACGAAAGATAAATCAAGAAACCGGAATAAGTAGAAGGAGTATCGGAAGAGTAGTTGACAAATATAAATATCATCCTTATCATTATCAAATGCACCAGGAACTATATGAAGCGGACTTTTATCGAAGAATTGATTTTTGTTTGTGGGCTATGGATAAAATAGCGGAAAATGAAAGTTTTTTTGATTATGTCCTATTTACCGATGAATCAACTTTTCATAATACTGGTCATGTAAATAGGCATAATTTTCACTATTACAGTGATACAAATCCACACGTATTTCATACTTTGGACCACCAAAATAGATGGTCTGTTAATGTGTGGGGAGGAATATTAGGAACAAGACTTGTAGGCCCTTTTTTCTTTGAGGGACACCTAAATGGCGCAATGTTTCTTCAATTTTTACGGTACAATTTGCCAGAAATTTTGGAAAATATTCCTCTTAACATAAGAAGAGATATGTGGCTGCAATTAGATGGTGCTCCTGCACATTTTCAAGCCAATGTTAGGCAGGAATTAGACACGAATTTTCCTCATAAATGGATAGGCAGAGGAGGTGAACAAAGTTGGCCAGCAAGATCCCCAGACCTAACATGTGTGGATTATTTTTTATGGGGATACATTAAAAATGTTGTATATGACATCCCGCCAACGACTGTCGAGGATATGAAGGACAGAATAAGAGCAGCTTTTCATAGTGTAACACCACAGATGCTAACCAATGTTAAGCATTCATTTGAAAAGAGGGTTCGCCTTTGTATCGAAAATAATGGACGTCATTTTGAACATTTATTAAGTGATTAAGTTATTTAATTTTAATATTTTATTTGTTAATTTTTTATTTTTCACTTTTTTGCTGTTACCCGTTCTATTTTATTTTTCTTTTATTAAAATTATGTTTGCAAAACCATTACTATTATTTTTGCTTTTATTTTATTAAAAATAAATAGAAATAGCACAGAAAAATATTAATATTTAGGCCCTTAAAAAAAATATATTTTTACCACACAAGCTAAAATAATGTCAGAGCTACGTTTAGCCTCCTTGATTTTTATAGAACAATTAAGATTTTTGAGCACAAAGGTATAAAACCGAAAATAACTAAAAAAATATTAGGTCTAAGAGTAAACAACCCTAACAAAGTTTTATAGGGAAATAATTTCTGCGTCGGACTAACTAAAAATATACAGGGTATTCCATTTAAAATAAGGGAGTTATTTGCGCTCAAAAGTATGCAATATTATATGTTAATTTTTAAACACCCTGTATAATTTTTAACGACCAAATTAAATTAGGTTAATACTACAATGTGTTTTTTACTATTGTAACATACTATACAGAGTAAACCATAACTTGGGTAAGTTTTATTAAAATATTGTTTTTATCGTGAATTTTTGAAAAATCCTAATTATCTTAAAAACCTTTCATTTTTGGTATAGGGATCGCTTATAAAACTTACCTTATTTTTGTTCTCACAATCCAAAAATGGACTAATATACAGGGTGTTCCATTTAAAAAAACATAACTTTGATATGTATCTTTTTTTTTGAGCACCCTGTATAATTCATAATAATTTTAAATTATGCTAACAATGCACCCGCATATGCTTGTAAAAAATATTTTTAAAATATTACACCGTTTTCGTAACAGAGACCGAGGCGTATGAGCTGCGCCACCCGTATATATATATATATATATATATATATATATATATATATATATATATATATATATATATATATATATATATATATATATATATATATATATATATATATATATATATATATATATATATATATATATATATATATATATATATGTCTAGAAGCAACTAAAAGTTATTTGCCACACCCTATACTATTGCTCCTCATTTAATAGCTTTCGCAGACACTAAACTGCTTTGCATATTTTCACGTTTTGTCCCTAACCTCATACATTCATTTTGTATTTAAAAACAAAATCAAGATATGTCGTTTAACATAATATTATTTTTAAATAACCGATGATATCGTTTTCCTATTTCCTTTATCTTTTAACTTTGCTGTTTGCTACTTGTGAGTAAAACACCATATGAAGGGACTAGAAACAACCAACCCATCTTACAACAGTGGGAATTGTTTTTTTTTAAATACAGTTTCAGAAAAAGTCATTTTCAGAAAGACCATGACTAAAAATACCAAAGGTACAAATTATTTCGTGTGCCCTACACTTTTTTGCTCGAGGGACATATCAAAAATTACATGATCAGGACATGAGCAAACCTTTGGTTAGCCGGTGTATAAAGCTGAGAGTAAATATAATTTTAACTGGGACATTCTGTATATCTTATTACGATTTTTAAATTAAAAAATCATACCATACATTTGTATAGTACCTTCCCAAATAAATTAAAATTTTCTAGAGTATGTCCAGCATACAAAAAGGGCGACATAAAGAGATTGGCAACTACAGACCGATCTCAATAGTGTCCCCATATTATCTAAAATTATTAAAATGGCTTACTGTTGTAGGGTGATTGATTTTCTTAATAAACAAGGCTTAATATCTGAACGCCAATATGGTTTTCAGGAAAAGCTTATCTACCTCAAAGGCACAAGCTTTATTATGGACATCATGTGGGCCTTTGAGAAAGGAGAGGTGATTTCTGGTATCTTTTGTGACCTCTCCAAGGCATTTGACTGTGTCCGTCACTCAACACTGTTAAACAAAGTAAAGCAATAGGGTACTAGGGGTAATGCATAAAAGATGCTTACAGCTTACTTGTCGGATCGCCTGCAAATTGTGGATCATCAGGGGCAGAGATCGACCGCTTCGCCAGTAACTGTTGAAATTCCGCAAGGATCCATACTAGGTCTAATTTTGTTTATTTTACACTCAAATGATTTTCCATACTTATGGGTAACATTAAAACAAGGTAATATGCTAATAATATTACATTTTACTTTTAGAAAACAAATCTTAATGCCATAAATTAAAAAAAATATATTTTACACAAAGCAACGAACTGGTTTGTAACTAACACTTTTTCTGTAAAGAAAAGAACATCAAATATATTTTTTTCTACCCAGAACTAACCAGACAATCAAAAAAAGAACGAAATAAACTTTCTAAATACGTATTTGAATAAAGGCTTTTATTTTAAATATCACATTCTTAACCTAAATTCCAAACTCATAAGCGTTATATTCCTACTTAGAAAAATAGCAGAGTGCACCTTGCACACCGTGGTAAGAAAAGTCTACATGGCTCTATTTCGAAGTGGCCTTATGTATCCTTTTTTGGGGTAACTGAGCTTACTGAACCTCCGTCTTTAAGCAGAAAAAAGGATGTGCAGACAATTGCTGAATATCTTGTAGAGGTTATTTTAGATAGTTTAACGTACTAACGGCCGAGTGATGATCGCGTTGTTAAATTTAGCAATGGACTTAGCAATTGTTAAAAGTTAACAACGGTTTAGAATGTTTAACAACATGTCAGATTTTGACAGGTTGCCTACTAAAATCATTGAATAACACTGACAATGACGTTTTGGTAAACATTCCAAACCGTTGTTAAGTTTTAACAATTGCTAAGTCCATTGCTAAATTTAACAACGCGATCATCACTCGGCCGTAACTCTCCCAGCATTATACATACACCAATGCCTTTTGTACGCCAAAACCAAGGAGGAAGCGTTTACCACACACAACTTACACCATGACACATGACAAAAGACATAACCAAATTATTTTTTTAAATCATTAATTAATAATAATAAAAAAAATTCAAAAACTTCTATAAAATTTTATAACTAGCTTAATCAAAGAATTAAGAATTTTGAATCTGATAAATATAGAATTACAACTAAACAATTATTGATAAAAATGTGTTAAAACAATTTAACTGAATTTTATCATTTTAGTTTTACCGATATTTAAAAATAGACTGTGGTTGCCGTTAAAAAAAAATAAAAAAAAATAAAACAACTAATTTTCATTTTGGAATGTAGGACTGATGTAATATAATATCCTAATTGTTTCATGTTTTTTTATTATTTAATAATTGTTTAAAATATTTTACTGTTATTTAAATAACCGATTCATGTATGAAATTTCTTAATTTATTTTATATTTTATTATTTTATAATTTTTTTAAATAATATAGAGTAATTTATTGATATCACTAAAACGTCTGTGCACGCATATGTATATATCAATGTAATAAGTTGTTAAGCAAATAAAGAATGAATAAATAAATAAGTAAAAAATATTACTTTTTCATTTTAATAAAAGAGTTAATATTCTTAAATAACTTTTTATTGCTTCTGCAAGTACATTTAAGGTCGCAACTATATGTTGCAATCCCCCACCCCGTACTTTTTGTATTCATTTTCGATGGATTTACAAACTCTAGCATGCATTTTGCGTGACCTAAATCATAGCCTAAAAGTTTTAAGGGCCGCTTGCACCGATCGTAGTTTAAGCTAATCTTTGAATAAAACTGGGCTTTTTAAAATTTCAGCTTGCACCGCCTACTAAAGTTAGCTTAAAAAAGTTTAAGCGAGGCTTATTAAAAGCCGCCAAAATTATAGGCTTAAAGTGGAAAAGCCCGGTTTTCTAACCTTAAATTTTATTTAATATTTTCTATTTGCGTTTTTCTGTCAATGAGTTATAGGACTTCAAGAAGTTTTATTTAAGAAAAAAATTTATTAAGAAATGTAAAATTTGTTAAAGAAATATACAGGCAAATTATTAATGCATTTTAAAGAAAAATCCAAAAAGGTTTTTAGATTATTTTCTATTATAGAAACTTGGTTGAAAAATCCTAAAATATTTCAAGGAAATGTGAAAAAATTTTGAAGAAGAATAAAAACACAAAAAGTTGTAAATGCTTTATATAAAAGTGCAATGTCCAAATATAATTAAAAATATGTTTACAAATTTTCAATTAAAATACATTTAAAACACTGATAGGGATTTAAGACAAATAAGATTTTTTGCTTTTCCAAACTTGTGCTCTTTTACATAATGCATAAAAATTGGATCCATTTTAAATTTTGAAACCAGAGACCACAAAAACCAAACTTTAATAATTTAATTTATTTATTTAAAGATAAACTTTACAACACTCTAGGTAATTACATGTAATTTAAATAATTAAAATAAAACTTAAAAAATAAATACATAAGTGAATAAAGATTTGCAGGTTGGGATAACTTAAAAAGTTTAAAATGAAACGAAAAAGTAAGTAAAGCAATGACAGAGATAAACTTATGTATATTTTCATGAGATAGAAAAAGAACAAATCGAAGCAAGACTCTGGCTAGTCCTTTTATCTCTATACTCCGAAGTAGTCATTCGGAAATTGGATTATAGCCAAGAAAACTTACGGAGTCGGGTTTAAAGAGATTTTTATTTTAGCATGGAAGTTTCTTCTTTATGATGTTACGGAGTTTGCCTGCTGGCCAGTCTTTTTATTCTTAATATTATTTTGGTGTTTAGCAAGTATATTTAAAAGTGTCATCTTTTCTTTATTTAAAAAATTGGTTGTCTTCTACTGTCGCTCATTTTGGTGACCTGCTAAATAAACATCTACAATCACCACAAGCCAGAAAATATAACAAAAACATAACCATGAGGTTCGTGACATAACTTAAAACTTCAAAATCTTTTCTGTGTAAAGTTAGCTGAAGGTAAAGAAATGAACTATTTTGCGATAATGGTTTATTTGCCCAGCTTAGTAAAACCAGCTAAAAAATATGGCTGTTCAACAAACTAAAAATAAGCTACGCTTATTTTTTTTAATTTGGCTTAATAAAGCCGAGCTTAAATTTTATTTGGTGCAAGCGGCCCTAGTTGCTTAAAATGCTCTCCTTACGTTTTTAGGTTTTAAATAATTGGCGGTTTTTTTATTTTTAAAAGGTTTTTGAGTTACTCGCAAAAAAAGTTGGAAAACAAATTTCTCTTCGACCAATGACAAATAACTTAAAAAATAGTAAGAAGGTTATCAAAAAACTGTATACCTTATTTTTTGCTTAGCTTATCTAGCTATCTAGTTTATCTATAGATTTTCGGTGCTATTTTAGACATTAACATTTACACCCCCGAGAAGGAGTGGCATTTACTCCCGGGGTAGAAGCGCATGCTGCCGCTATATAGCTTTTGCAATTTGTGTCATTTTACACCTACTGTTAAAATTTAAAGTTAATCGATGGGCTAATAAAGAAATTTGAAGCAAAAAACGTCCAGTGACTGGACTATATGGGTTTTTTTACAACTTCTGCTCCGAATAAATTGCCATTATAATACCTTCCGTAGCAGCTCCCAATAGTGCCACTTTCGTGCGTCCCTTTTAGTTCATCTGGAGGAGAGCCGAATCTTTGGCCATTCCTTTATCTCTAGAGTATCTAGGTTATTAAACTAACTAACTGCAGAGCTCTTTCATTCCGTTGCAAAACTCCAAAACCTTACGTTACTTTCAGTTTGTTTTCTTTGGGCTACTCGCCTACTAGTTTTTGGAAAATGGGGCCTCTTCGGTCCAGGTCCCGGGATTATAACGAACTGATCCTGTTTAGCCCTATTGACCCCTGTAAACTTGCAGATCACCTGCAACAAAAAAGAAGGAAACCCTCCAAAAAACACAAAAATCTAAAATATTAATCTACGTTTCGGTGGAAAGTCGGCAACCGTTGTCAAGATAAAACTAAACCAAAAAATTTATTAATTTAATTAGATTAATATTTTAGAATTTTTGGGTTTTGGTTTTTTTCTTTTTCGTTGCAGGCGATCTGCAAGTTCATAGGGGCCAATAGGGCTAAACAGGGTCAGTTCATTATACTTCGGTACCTAGACCGAAGATGTCCCATTTTCCAAAAAGTAGTAAGGCGAGTATCTCAAAGAAAACAAACTGAAACATGAATCTGCCACAAAACTATAGAACATACTTACGTTACTTGTTAGTTAACTTTTTCTTCTTTATCATAAAACACCTACGGTATGTTATTGCTTAGCTTTAAGTCTCCGAGAACTATCTCAAGATAAAAAAAATAGTAACTCAATTACGACCCGCCCAAAAGGATCGTGTATTGCCATTTTAATTATATCTTGACACGGACACAAAAGGGCCAAGTCCTCCAAAAGTTCTGAGATCCAAAATTGGCCAAATTCATTTTAACTTGGTAAACCTGTACTGATATGTATTAATATAAAAGAACTAATTAGTTTAATAAAATAAGAACGTTTATTAAATACCCCCTACTAACCAAAACTAACCAAACCAGTAAAAAACTTGTCAAGTCAAAAAATAGTGAAATTGTCAACAACAAGGTAGAGATGTTTAGATAGGATGTGATTTTACATAAGTATTTTTGGTGTGATAAAAAATATTAAATATTCTTTTACCACTAAATATTAAATAAAAGTCTTAGAAGGGTTTGTTTCCTATTTTTTAAAAAATACAATATCAGTATGGATACTACTTACAGTGTTTTTTAATCGTTCTTTATTTAAGGGGGTAACAGATAAAAATCAAATTTTTAGCTTACCGATTTTTAACAGGAGTCAAGAAAGACATAAGAACCTATTACCCGATTTGCAGCAAAAAAAATATTAAAAAAAAACAGTTTGTAAGCGCATTTTTATTCTATTTTAACACGATTTGTCTTAAACACGCTTTTTCAAATAGGCTATTTGCCACCATTGAAAATAAACTTTAAATTGTAGTCATCCTATCAGATAATTGTATAAAGAAGCATATTTTTCTATAATATAAAGTAAAATATGCATATTTATTGCAAAATATACCTATTAAAATTCAAATATATTTGAAATTAATTCAGCGACTGGAACGCTTTCTAATTGGTTACAACTTTGGTGACGTCACTTGCAAGTAAATAAATGTCACACGCCTTGTGTTGTGTGTTTTCAGGTGTTATTTTATTTATTTGGCTTTAAAAAGTACCCTGAAGATCATTTGGACGGCCAGATTTAAATGATAGCATCTGCTGTTAAAAAATATCATATCCCACTAATATGTTATAAAAGGGCCAACAATTTCTAAAAGTGGTGAGGCCTAAAATTAAACCAACTTCTGTTTACAGTTTTACTCCACGCTTTTTTGACTTAGCTAGTTTTTTAATTATTTGTCTATATTATTAAATGTTCTGGTTTCATTAATAAAAAGAGTTTTTCGAATAATACAGACAGATCTCTAAAAAGTGCGCAGTCACAAAATTGTGGACATATTTGGTCTAATTTTAGATTACAGTACTTTAAAAAGCCACGTTTTTTGAATAGAAACTTAGCCCCTTTATAAGTTGCGACCGGATTTTGGAAGCTCGTCCCAATACGCTTCCAATTTTTGTTAAATTCATTTGCGTGCGTATTAAGGATATATTAATTATAAATAAATGTGAAAAAATGTGAAAGAAAAACATAACAGAAGTGTTTTACAATTTTTTTGCATTACATGATACAACTAATATCTTTTTAAAATTGGTTTTGGTAAAATTGGTTCTTTTATAATTTAAAATATTTTTAACTCTACAAAAGTTCCTTTTGACATTACAGCTTGTAACTGGAGCAAAACGAAAACGATTGTACAAGTTAGTCTTCAACTTTTAGATGTTGATGTATTTGGCCTATTAAAATTAAAACTGAAAATATCATTTAAAGATTGGTATGTTTGTAAACCAGGGAAAACATATAAATGTTTATAATATTCAAAAACTTGTAAAAGTCCCTTTAATAGAAACATTTAATGCCCGAGATACAACCAGAGCATTTAAAAAAACACGAAATATGGCATTTTAATAAACTGATTTTCAATGATAAAGATTTTGCTTTCATTTAAGTGTATAATTTGAATCCTGCCAGATCGTCAAATGAGAGTACAGATGCTAACATGCTTATTGAGTTTAAATTTCTTCTTTGTCTTCAACAACTTTTTTAAAGAGAAATGTCACTTACATTAGTTTCACTGCAGCTTACAATAGCGTCGATTGTTAATGATGATTGTTTACCTTTAACTTTCAAAGTAATAAAGATACCAAAAATTTTAAGACCTCTGATAAAAGGTTAAAGAACTACTCAAATTAAAAAAGGTCGATCCATAGGAAAATCTAGAATTTAGACGGATATAACCGAAAAACATATTAAAGAAAAAAGAAAAAAAAATAAAATGAACAAATAGAGTGAAAAAAAGGAATCGTGCATTTGAGTTCTGCATCGCTTTTAGAAGACATTAAAGAAAAACACAAAATATGACCTTTTAAGAAATAAATAAAGTGCTGCATCACCTTTTAAAGACATTGAAGAAAATGAATTCGAAGACTTCCTACTACCGGTCAATCCTGAAAATCTTAAAGATGGTGCTTTTGAGCGTGTCATTTAAAGAAAGAAGTCTGTTATTACATTTTAAATTGGGCAAATCACTGAACACTATAGTTTAAATAAAGTAAAAATTTTATTTTTAGAAAAAAAAACAGTGTGTTGAACTTTGAATTTTAGATTTCCTGATGTCAAGGATAAAAGATTGGTTGATTTATCAGACATAGTGATGATACTACCAGATTCTAAATTAGCTATCACAGCTAGAACAGCCGACATTTTTAATTTTAATATTAATCTCTCTTCTTTTGATGTGTACAAATGTTGGTTTTTGTACCGGTTTTCTGCATGTTCAACAAGCTGCAGGTGGATAGACTACATGCTTAAGAGCAGATCAGTATATACTTCAATACTTGAAGAAACTCTTGTAGCTCGGGTTGAGCGCGGATGTTTGCAAGGGGGAGTTCTGTCCCCACTGCTGTTGAACCTTCCCATGGACGACATAGTAAATGTCCTCCAACGGAAGGGCACCAAACATTGGGATACGCAGACGATCTCGTCATTATAGCCCAAGGAAACTTTAACAACATTGTTAAGGATAAAATGCAACAGACCCTAAATGCAGCCACCAGATGGACAAAAAAGGAGGGACTACACATAAACCCCTCCAAATCAGCCATAGTTGCCTTCACCAAAAGGAGAAATCTAGAGGGCTTAGGACCCCTAAACCTACGAGGTGAAACAATCAAGATTTTGGGAGAGGTAAAATATTTGGGTGTCATCCTAGACTCTAAACTTACCTGGAACCAACATCTTCAGAAAACAAGAAAGAAAGCGGAGATGACTCTTATGTTAATCAGACGCTCTCATAGGAAAACATGGGGCCTTAAACCAAACGTGGTTTATTGGTTATACACCATGGTGGTAAGGCCTATGATAACATACGCATCACTGGTATGGTGGACAAAAATGCGACAAAGAACTGCTGTTACAGAACTGGCCAAGGTACAGGGACCTGCTTGCTTATCTATAACAAAAGCAATTAAAACAACCCCAACAGCAGCCATGGAATGTCTCTTAGACCTTCCACCACTTAACCTTATAGTGATGGGAGAGGCAAGAATGAGTCCGACTGCAACAAAAACCAACTGGTGTCTACGCTAGTTTGAGACACAACAACATAAAAAGTCAGGTTGGCGGCAACATCCTGGACGAGAGAACAGACCAGATGATTCCCCAATACTCATTCAACAAAAACTTCGAGCTAAAAATTTCAGATCGAAGTAAGTGGCAGCAAATCGATCTCCCCGGCACGGTTGGAGACATCATCTGGTATACGGATGGTTCGAAAACCGAGCAGGGAACTGGAGCGGGGGTGTACAGTGAAATGAGGAATTCACAATTCTCCATTCCACTAGGAACACACAGTTCTGTATTTCAAACATGCTTTACTGCACTGTGCAAAAAAAAAGGAGGGCTTACAAAAACAAGCGGATCTGCATAATAACAGACAGCCAAGCATCACTAGGGGCACTAGTAAACCCCAAGGTGACGTCCAAGCTGACATGGGAATGCCAAAAAGAACTGGAGGTCCTGGGAGAACGCAACAGAGTAACTCTCTTGTGAGTACCAGGACATTCGGGCATAGAAGGCAACGAAAAAGCGGATGAGCTAGCGAGACATGGATCATCCACACCATGCTTTGGACCAAAACCTGCTCTTGGAGCGACCAAAACCACAGCAGGAGGGCAAACCAGGGAGTGGATCCGAAACAAACACGAGGAATACAGGGAAAACCTCAGTAAAGTAAGAAATGGAAAAAGTTTCATAAGGGGCCCATGCAAAAGAACGAAGGAAGAACTACTAAGAGAAAGTAGGAAAAGACTTCGCATAATAGTAGGGTTGCTAAGAGGGCACGATAACCTGAGAGGACACCTACACAAGATAGGCTCATACAATGGGACCCAAGTTGCAGCTTGTGAGACGAGGGGGAAGAAACAGCCTACCACATACTGTGTGAATGTAAAACGTTAAATCACAAAAGACAGACATTATTTGGGCAACCGAAAATGAACCCACATGAATATATCTATACAATAACAATACTAATGGGAGGTTTGGTAAGACAATCGAGATTAGGCACAAAAAGCCCAAGCGGCTGCGCTGCATCCGCTAGTGAAAGACGGCTCCCAGGAAGAAGAAGAGAAGAACTAGATTTTGATTTTTTGTGACATATAATAACTTATAGGCAACACTTTTTCACATTTTGTGATATTAAGTATTTAAGCTGAATCTGACCAATTATAATTAATAAGGTTAATTTAATTACAACTTAGTAGCTTTTGGTAGATAACCATAAACGTAACCCAAAGACTGCTAAATAGCACTTTGTTCACTACTTGTTAGTCATGTACATGTACATTTCATAAAAATGTTATTTTTTGCTATCTAGTTCGATGTCAAAATAGGCAAGAGCAGATTTAGATAGAAAACGTTATTTCATTTTGAATTTATTATTGGTTGATAGGTAAAAAAATATTTGTTTTAATAATAATGACAAATAAATAGTAATTTTTAATCCTTCTTTTATCTTTTTTTAGGTGCGTATTAATCTTTCCCTTCATGTAAAAATGTGCGCCTCCGGTTGTATGAATATACCCCACTAATAGGGTACATTCATATAATTTCCTTTTTTTTTAAATTTGCGCTCAAAAATTTTTAGTATTATTATGCTTCTACTACAATATAAAATAGTTAAACTACCATGTGTAATAAATTAAAAAAAAATATACCTAATACACGGCATTCCACAAAGCGAAATATAAACACTATATAAAGCCGCCTTACTCTCCCCTAATACATAATATATATTTTAACAATACACGAAAAAACTGTTATACGAAGATTAATTGTTTTTACATTTATTTAAACGGTTGTTTTTATACATATAAAGTTTCCAACATAAACATTTCATCATTTACAAAAGCACGTGTCAAAAATAAGTTTCCTATTTCCGCATAAAATACTATAAGTAAATAAAAAATAATGCGTTTAATCATATATCTACCATTTGTAATATTGAAAATTTGTATTTTTATTTTTATTTGTGACTCAAAAATTCATTACCCAGATTATGTGAATATGGATAATAACGTTTATTTTCAGCTAAAGAAATTAGCAAGCGTTAGAAAACCAACAAGTGACTTTGATACCTGTAATGTTATATTGCATTCTAAATATTATCCAGGAGGTGATATATTGGACCTAACCTTAAAATATACTTCTTGTGTCAAAATAATTATCTACATCGATCTAACTCCTAATGTTATGAAGGATACTTTGACCACTGAAACTTGGATTTTTATCAGCAGTTTATCAGCATTTGATACAATCTTTCGCAATGTGACTTCTTCAAGGTTTTTTACAAATAAAGGCAGATATAAAATCGTGTTATTAGGTTTAGTAAATACCAGTATTTTGTATAATTTGGGTAAGCAAGTTTGGAAGTTTCGCATGCTAAATTTTGTTTTTGTGTATTACAAAAATGGCATAGTAGAACTGGCTCAATATAATCCTTTTAAAGATCAACTTTCAAGAAGAAATTACTTGAACCTAAATGAAGATTTTGAAGAGTACCCCAATAAATTAAAAGATTTAAATGGTTATACTTTAAAAGTGTTAGGTAAGTTAGGGTTTAAATTTTAACTTACGAAACCAAATATAAGTCGGCGTCTAACCATTGTAGGTGTTTTAATTGTTGGGACACAGAGCAACAGCAGATTTCTTAGGTCGAAATAATGCAATTAACGTTAACTTGCCTTATTACAAAGCTGAGATACAAGGGGTCAAACTTTTAATTTTGTTTTCGTTTTTTCTTAATAATTTCTTAACTAAATGACACAAATGGCACAAAATTTGGGATTTGGGTTTTTTTTGAGGACAGAAATTCAAATTCGTTCATACTTTTGATATTGCTAGTAGAGGGCACCAGCTACGGCCTACCCCTTTTTTTTAGATGGCATATATTTTTTAAGCTTGGTAATGTGTTCACTTAATCACTTTTCTATCTTTCATAAATTCTGAGGTCCCAAATCATGCGTCACCAAAATGTCCCACACTGTATGGGTAAAATAATTAAAATAAAAAAGAAAAATAGTAAGTAACAATTTTATTAAATGCAATAAATGCAAACACAGTTAACATTGATTAACCTTCTTCACTGCTACACTTCCAACATTTAAATTAAAGTAATTCTTGAATAATTCTCTTATCCTAAAGGCATCTTTTACTGCATTTCCACCTTGTATAGGAAGGCGCTGCACCATTTTTATTTTGGAGTTATCTCTGTAGTTGGTCTGTTATAATTATATGCTGAGACCACTAGAATATGGATTACAGTGATTAGCATCCTTTTTTACTTTAATAATGAGCAAAACCATTTTTAGATTGTAAGCCTATTTTACGAAAGGGAAAAAGAATTGCCCAAGATTTAAAGGCTGTTACTGTACATTAGAAATACCCTTTTAACAACTTGAATTGAGCATATAGTTGGATCAGTATAGGAATGAAAATTCGGTACTCTTTGAAAAGAAAAATAAAACATAAAAAGTAGTTAAAAAGGTTTGATTTTTACTGGCGGCCGCCTTTGCTTTTTAGAATGGACTATTTTTACAGACACGTGCGGGAGGCACAAAAAGCCGCCAGTTCAAATCAAACCTTTTTGGCTACTTCTTTTGTTATTAACCTATATATATATATATATATATATATATATATATATATATATATATATATATATATATATATATATATATATATATATATATATATATATATATATATATATATATTAACAAAACCATTTTAGATTGTAAGCCTATTTTACGAAAGGGAAAGAATTGCCCAAGATTTAAAGGCTGTTACTGTACATTAGAAATACCCTTTAACAACTTGAATTGAGCATATAGTTGGATCAGTATAAGAATGAAAATTCGGTGCTCTTTGAAAAGAAAAATAAAACATAAAAAAGTGTTCAAAAGGTTTGATTTTTACTGGCGGCCGCCTTTGCTTTTAGAATGGACTATTTTTACAGACACGTGGGAGGCACAAAAAGCCGCCAGTTCAAATCAAACCTTTTTGGCTACTTCTTTTGTTATTAACTATGTATATTTATATATATATATATATATATATATATATATATATATATATATATATATATATATATATATATATATATATATATATATATATATATATATATATATATATATATATATATATATATATATATATATATATATATATATATTATCCTGAGGGCGCTGATGACCCATATTATACTTTTTTTGCATCCTGTATTAATATAATTGTCTCAGCTAATTCTAGACTTTTCCAGAGTTTTCCATTCTTTTTTACATTACTATCAAAAGCGCGAAGGAAGTCCGCACGGGCCAGTATATTTCTGACTTTCAAAGCGAGCAGAAGTTGACAGACAGTTAAAGGTTAAACAGTTATGATAATTTTGTAACGTTTTGATAGAAATGTTTGTGAACCTGATTTCCAATAAAAAGGTGTAAAACCAGGATACGTGTTTTTATACGGGGTGTTACGAAACATTTGGTGTCAGGTGTGGGCAGGGCCGTATCTGGATCAAAATTTTGGGGGAGGGGTTAGGCCAGTGGCATTTGATAAAATAGGAATAAAAAAAAAACTTTAATTATTTATAATAGAAAATATCAGGTAAACTATAAAACATACTTAAGAACGTTAAAATGTTAAAAATAATTATTAAAATAACAACTGAATATTTATTTGCTTTTCCCTTGCTAAAACGATTTAAGACTTCCGCAGATCTTGACGGATTTTTTATGATTCCAGGCTATTGTAAGTTCATTTATCGTTGATTTTTAATGTAGAAAAAGTGGTATTGCAGTTTAGAAATTTCTTTTTTTGACCAATAGAGTGATTCAAATACTTTTTTTTTGTATTGTTGACCGTGACTAAGTAAAATATATATAGTTCAGAAAATCTTTAAAAAAAGAAATATAGTTACCAGTCGTTTTTATTTTATTTTACGTTATAAGATTTTTCGAGATTTTCGGGGGAGGGGTTGAACCTCCAAAAACCTCCCCTCAGATACGGCCCTGGGTGTGGGGTGAGAACCCACAAGAAAGCTGAAGTGGTTAGGAAGAAAATCCGAATGCCTGTTGAGACCAGACAGCAAACAGCAGTTATAGAGGAAATATAGTTGGATCATTTTTAAAATGAAAATTCGGTGCCCTTATTGTCGGTCGCCTTTGCTTTTTATATGGTCTATTATCACAGACACGTGCGGGAAGCGGCACATTATAAAAAGCAAAGGCAGCCGCAGTTCAAATCAAATCTTTTTTGCTACTTTTTATGTTAATTTTTCTTTTCAAAGGGAGCCGTAGTTTCATTTTAAAAATGATCCAACTATACTTCTTTTTCTTCTTCTTCTTCTTCCCTGGGAGCCGTCTTCATTAACTACCGGAGGCAGCGCAGCCTCATGGGCTTTTTGTGCGTTAGAGGAAATTAGTGCAATAATAAAACATATGATGGATTTTTATCAGCAGCTTATCAGCATTTTATATAATCTTTTGTAATGTGACTTCTTCAACGTTTTTTTACAAATAGAGGCTGATATAAAATAGTTTTGTTAGGTTGCATGATCTGGATAGGCAAGTTTGGAAGTTTCGCATGCAAAATTTTGTTTTTGTGTACTGTATTGTACAAAAATGGCAAGGTAGAAGTGGCCCTCAATATAATCTTTTAAGGATCAGCTTTTAATAAGAAATTACTTTAATCTAAATGAAAATTTTGAGGAGTACCCCAATAAATTAAAAGATTTAAATGGTTTTACTTTAAAAGTATTAGGTAAGTCAGGGTTTAAATTTTAACCTATATAACCAAATATAAGACGGTTTAACCATTGTAGGTGTTTAAAACATTTATGTCAAAAGCAGAAAAAAACAGTCGACCTCGCTTTAGGTTGGCCTCAGTTTTATATGTAAGATGTTATATACTTTTATATGTAACGAACTAGAACTAACCACTGTTGTAGCAAATAAGTAGGTATATGGAAATCCCGTGTCTTTTAAAATCTTTTTATATTTGAACTTTTTTTAATTCCTTAAATTATTTCCATTTTCGAAATTAAAATTTACATATTTTCTAAGTCAAGTTTCGGTTTTATTTTGATTTAGGAGGGGCTGGATAAAAAGTAAAATTTTTTAAACAATAATTAAACTGGAACGTTATGTCAATAGATAAAATAATAAGTCAGGAATAAAAATGCATTTAAACAAATAAAAACAATAGATAATTTTGTCTTAAGATTTAAAAAATTTTATTATTGGTAAGAGAATGTTTTTTGTTTTAGCCTACAAGAAAATAAATCCATATATATACAGGGTCCTGCAGCTCACCTCTCGTCTTATGTAGCTCATTTATTAATAAATTTAAAATTTTCATATTTTGCAGACGTTACCTTTAACCTACGGTGTATTATAGGCAAATAATTTTGGTTATACAGGTTGTCACAAAAAAGTGTGACGTCACGAGGGTGCATTTTTTTAGACTGAATGCTCTGTATTTTTTTGTATATTTAGGTACCTCTTGTGGTCATCTATTTTCATCTAAAATTTTGTTGTTTGTCAACATCGATTTAGTGATTTCAGAGAAAAAAAACTGTTTTGCTTTTCTGAATCTAAAAATAAATAAAAATACCAATAGTTGATTAAAAGAATTAAACAGGGAACCTATTAGGTAACGTAATATCAGTCGCTCAGGTCATGTTAGGTTAATTCGAACTGTACAGGGTGTCCAAAATTTAGTATCAAACTGTTCAAATTTTAAAGCACTTTATTTTTCTTATTTTTAATATGAGCCCCTGTATATTTTTAGGTCGTTAGATGTAGACCTTAAAAACAATTTTTTTTAATATGACCTTTTCTAAATTCCTAACACATTAAAAGTTATTCGTTGAAAACTCATTTTGAATTCTATTTCAATAGTCATATCATTAAATAAAAATGATAGGTGGCTATGAAAAACAATTTATCGATATTGGAGTTTATTTAACTTACACAATTTTATTTTGACGTACCTAGATATTATAAAAATTCAAGTAAATTATTAATTTATTAAATACCTTTAAATGTTAAATAAACCTAATTTTTAATTTGTAATACCTGTTGGCTAACATTTATGTAACTTTAATGAATTTTTAGGTAATAATTAACGTTATTAAAAAACTCTTATGCCAATAAGTTGTTTTTCATAGCCACCTACCATTTTTATTTAATGATATTACTATTGAAATAGATGCCAAAATGAGTTTTCAACTAATAACTTTTAATGTGATAGAAATTTCGATAGGGTTATAACAGGGAAAATGTGTGTTTTTAAGTCTGCATTTAACGACCTAAGAAAAATAAAGTGCTTTAAAATTTAAACTAAATTTTGGGCACCCTACAGTTCGAATTAACCAAACACGACCCGAGCGATTGTTATTACGTTACTTAATTTTATTAATCAAGCACTATTGGTATTTTTATCCATTTTAAAATTCAGTGGTGCAAAACAGTTTTTTTTTAATTATTTTATTTTTTTTTCTCTGAAATCACTGAACCGATGTTAACAAAATTTAAGAGAAAGATGGATGACGATAAGAGGTACCTAAATATATAGATCTGACCTTTTATTAGGCCAATGTTGAGAGATTGAAAAATTTCTGTTTTAATGTTTCAAGCTACATTTTGCAATATTTAAATCAAATTAACTTGCCCCACTACGATATCTGGCGATACTGAGCTTCTTTTTGATGCCGACCTAAAGATTCCCGATTTATAATTAGTTTATTTGGAAATAGTACATATCACTCTTGTAAAGACCAAAACGGCATAACCGATATTTGCTAAATTACGTACTTCCTTAATTAGTTTAAGTTTACCTTGTGGTTGTGTTCGCGCTGCAGTGTCTTTCCAGACAAATCAGATACTTTTGGGTTAGATTTATGTCTTTTTTATTTCAGAAACAGCAAAAATATTAGATGTTTTTTTTTGCATGTAGATGGTAGGCGCTAGACATAATGTTCAAAATACCAAAAGTAATTTAAAAAGTTGCTTAATTAAAAATGTAGGACATTTATATTTTTATTATTTTTATTTATTTAGTTCTTATTTGACTGGTAACGGAAACGCATCGCATCCGTTATGGTCCCGAAGCTGGAGAGGTAAAAAAAAGATAATTTATAGCCAGTCCATTTTATTAAATTCCGTTCGAAAAGTGTTTTCTAATAAAGGTCAGAACTTGCAATCGCATTGCCGCCAATGACAATTATTATAGGTCTGTTTGTTATCCAGAAATAAAGTACTCTATTTTATACTTTTTTGTCAATAAACCGTTTGATAGCGTCAGTGTAATTTGGTACTAAGTGTTTGGTATGAATTCTGGTGTAAACTAGTTTTACTTAATTACTCTAGCTCCCGAAGTAGTAATAGTATAGAAGCTAGGAACGTTTTCGAGAGAGAATTTTAGGTCAGCTGATTTTTTGATATGTTGTCCTTCTTCTTTTTTCGGGTAGACCCTGGGCAATCTGGCTGGCGGTAGCGGTTGCGTTTATTAGTACTCAACCTACCCTGTACAGATATTAATCCAAGTTTTTTAAAACATTTTAAAAAGCGTAATTTTCAATTTCTTGTCTTTAGATAGGTTTATCAAAAAATTTTTTTTACTGCCAGACACTATTATGATTGCTAATTATGTGCCAGACGCGATTTTTTTTAATAACAATTTTAAACTATCTCAATGTATCTGTAATTTTAATATTATGTTATTTGAGTATAAAAAAAACCTAAAATTAATTTGCCTAACGTTAATTCGGTTGCTAAAGCCTTGATTAAGAACGGCAAATTTAAGGTAGTTGTATCATGAAAGGCACTTTCTTAGGATTTTTTTGAAATTTATACCGATTATTATTTAAATAATACTGCATTGATTGGTGCAGTATAAAATTTATGAACAATACAGTTTCGGAAATATTTCATTGCAAAGATACCGTTTTTAAGGCTCTTATACATTGTACTATACGGGAGGACGAAGATATTACTTACATATATAACTATAACTCTCAAACTTAATTTACGATGTTTATGAAAAACTAAACAAATATTAAACAACAATTAAGGATTTTTTAATAATTAGTCTCAGTATTTATAATACAGTTTTTGAAATGATAATTAATAGATAATGACAAATTTATCTCATTGAACTCGTGGAAGAAATACACTAAAAACCATCTGTCAACAACGCATGTATTTAACCCACGAATAGGAGAGCTGTAAGATTACTAATTAAATGTATTGATTTTTCGTAAATAAATATATATAAACCGTGGTCAACACTGTAAATGTGAAGTGCAATCTCGATGCTCAATAAACAATTTTAATACTTAGAAAGTAAATATAAAAAGTGCGTTTTTAATAAAAAAAGTACTTGGAGTTTTGTAGAATCGATCTCGGAAACTTCGTGTTGCTGGGCAAACGTAAAACCCGTTTAACCATCTAAGCATCGTACTTAAGTCAGCAAAGAAATCATATCAAATTGCAGGCTATTTATAAATCATAACTAATAAGTTTGTCGTTCTTATTCAAGGTTTAGTAATCGAATTAACGTTTGGCAAATTAATTTTAGGTTTTTGTATACTTAAATAACATGATATTAAAATTACTGGCATACTAAAAAAGTTTAAAATTTTTAATTAAGAAAATCGCTTCTGGCATATAATTAGCAATGATAAAAGTGTCTGGCAATAAAAAAGTATGTTTGGTAAACCTATCTAAAGACAAGAAATTGAAAATTAAGCTTCCTAAAATGTTTTAAAAATCTTGGATTATTACCTGTACAGGTAGGATGCGCACTAATAAACGCAACCGCTACCTGTTAGCCAGATAGCCCAGGGTCTACCCGAAAGAGAAAGGAGGACAACATATCAAAAAATCAGACGACCTGAAATTCTTGTTTTCCCAACGTTGCTAGCTCCCGGACTATAAAGTTATGCATTTTTACTACAAGTTGTTTGTTTATAAACATAACCAGAAAGTCATTTTTAATTTCTGACATAAGTTTCAAACGTGTTTGGTATAAAAATCCAATACGGAACTTATTTACACTTAGTTTAACTTTTTAGTCCTACACTTTCCTACTCTGTCCTACGCTCAACTTGATAACAAACAGACCTAATGTAAACAAAAAAAAAATGGAAAATTTAAAGTATTAAAAGCCGGTTGTCATTAAAACAGTGCATTGTCTATAACTAAATAAACATAAAAAAAAACATCAAACTTGTCGTTGACGTTGCGTTAACTATGAGACCGATATTTGAACTTCAAAAACAAACTCAAATATTCAAATGAAAGACTAACAACGACACTTTGAGGTCTAACCACTATTTTTATGCACTTTTATCTGTTTTCTATAATATTATATTTCCATTTTAAACAGATGCATATTAACTTGAAAAATTATATGATTTTGACATATGTATATCGGTTTGACGGCGAACGCAAGTCGACGACAAGCCTGATGATATTTTTTATGCTTATTTACATAAGTAAATAAGCATAGGTTTCCATCTGTTTGTATTTCTGTTTTTCAGCTATAAATAAATAAATAAATGAATTAATTAATTAATTAATTAATAAACGAACGAACGAACGAAAAAAGCGAGCGAACGAGCGAACGAGCGAACGAGCGAACGAGCGAACGCACGAACGAACGAACGAATGAATAAGTAAATAAATAAGTAAATAAATAAATGAATAAATAAATATTGATCTTCGGATTTATCCCTTTGGTTTTCTGGTAATTTTTGTGTAGTTTTAAAAATAATTATATAATTTTATTTTTAGGTTACCCAACCCATTTCAGATCAGATATATTAAACAACAACTTTGATCTACATTTTCTACAGGCTTTAACGGCCAGCTTGAATGCTACTGTAGCCTATAAATACTTAAGTAGAAATAATAGCACTGTAACACAAATTGAAGAATATGTCGCTCGAACTGACGTAGATTTTTGTTTTTACACTCAAGCAGTAAGTAGGTATCATTTTTCAGAAGAATTTGGAAACAAAATAAAGTTGTCTTATCCGCATATGATCAATAATCTTGTGGCCCTAGTGCCCAATCCAGGAATGCTACAGAGATGGAAAAAATTATTTTTTATTCTTAAAACGGATTTACTTATTTTACTGATAATACTGGATATTGTAATGGCTTTCTTGGACAAAATTTGTTTAATGAAAAACATAACAAAACTTGACATTAGTTCATTTACATTAGTTATGATAAATGCGCCTGTATCCAAATTTATTAGGAAAAAAACAGTTATAAAAGGAACTTGGATTTTATTTATGCTTGTTGTGGGCATTTATTACCAAAATGGGTTTTTACAAGGACTATTGGACGCAAAACTGACGAACAAATTAAATACCCTAAAAGATTTAAAAGAATCGGGTATAAAAATTTACAGTTCTTACTTCCCTATTAAATCTTTGCTTAATTTATCGTATACACATGCTGGACTTAAGCCTATTTTAGTAGAAAGGACTGTACTGGACAAAATGATTTTAAAAAATGATGGTAAAAATGCATTTATAGCCCCGTATCTAGAAGTAGACCAGATTATTAAGCATTTTAGGAAGAAAAACCTAGACTTTAAATATCATATTCTAAAACAAGCTGTGTCACCAAAATTTGGCTCTTTAATTATGAAAAGTAAATCGCCGTATGCGACCGTAATTAAAAAAATAACTCTTAAAGTAAGGGCATTTGGAGTTTCAGATAGAATTTCAACCACATTTAAACAGAGTTTACTATCTGACACCCGTTTGTATTTTTCACATTTTCTAGGTATTTTTGTTATTTTAATATCAGGGTTTTTGGTTAGTTTAATGGTTTTCATTATAGAGTTGTTAGTGCATAAAATGTTTAACAAAAAGCCGTAAAGAAAGTCATTTGTGTATTGTTCAAATAAAAATTTTCTTTTTTAAAGGGGTGAGTTCAAAGTGCTGAAACATGGTAGTGCTCTATACACACGCGTTTTAAACGTTTATATCTCACTTAATTTCCGCCATACAGTAAATAAAAAAAAAATAAAATGTTTGTAATTTAATTAGCTACAATTTGATACTCTTGTAATTCTTACGTATATCCCTTAATTTTAGAGTTATTTTAAAGAACAGGTAATATTTTATTAAAATTTGATTTTCACTTGAAGCTCCATTTTTTTCAAAATTAAGCAATTTAAATCGGTTAAAATTTAAAAATGTATTTATCATACATAGATAAAAAGAACTGTAATCAGGGGATTGTTTTCGAATATTTTTGCACTCAAAAAATTTTGGTCTAACCTTATTTTAATCATAACTTACTTAATTTTTATGATACATGCCTTTTTTTTAAAGAAAGGTATTGACAAAAGCTTTAAAAAACTTATTGGTTTTCCTCGAAAAATACGTAGATTTCGAGTTATTTGCCTTTGAAACTCTAAAATGTTGTGTTTGATGAATAACACCTTTAAAAAACCACATCTTGGTTTGTATTGGTCCCACAGGAATTAAAAAAAAACCGTTATAGTTTTGGTATTTACAGTTTTTTTTAAATGCATACTTATCGGGTTATTCGCAAAAAAAAACGATTAAAAACGTTGATTTTATCGTCGAAAAACTCCGAACTTCGATCACGAATAACCCAAGAGGTAAATAGTTTGGACGCTCGCTTATTGGAGCGAGCGTCCATCGTGAGAAAATACATTCATACGCTGCTATAAAATAGCTCTAACAATAAAAACAGTGATTGGGAATTATTTCTGTGGCAAATAGACCAAATTCGTTGTAATAAGGATATTTTTTTCGCTGTATAATACTAAAATTTTAATTATGTAAATTTTTACTTTGGAAAATTAAATTTTATTAAAAATATATTTGTACTCGATAGGAGACATGATGTTTAATATGATTTAAATATTTTTAAATTATATTTGTTATTTTATGACATTTACACTTAACAAGAAATACTGGAACTATACAACAAAAATTAATATTCATTTATTATTGCGAAATGGAACGATCCGATCGATTCTTTTCCACATTTTAACAATACATTAATGACTAATTTTCTAAAGTTAAATACCTTTAATTTTTATTGAATGTCTTGCATTTCGTGTTGCTATTTCAGCGCTGGGTTTTTTCTGTGATGGTAATAATAGGACGTAAAATGTGTATTCTTACTGACGTTGTTAAGGTGCGTTTATGAAAATGTCTAAAAATATTTGTCAATAGTATAATTTCTTTTAACTTCCATCCACTGAACTGACCTTTAATAAAGTGATAATTCTTTTCACAACAAGACGGATATATAAAGACATATATACATCCAATGTAAAAATTTACAAAATTAAAATTGTATTATTAAACAGCAAGAAAATGTTTTAATTATTATTATAAGTTTGGCATATTTCTCGTTAAAATAATTACTTACTGTTACCATTACTATAGCTTTGGCAACAGTGTTCGTTTATATAGAAGCAAGTGAACATATTTTCTCCTGATGGAAGCTCGCTTCAGCAAGCGAGCATCCAAACCTATTACCAAAAACTTAGCATTGCTTTGTGGGTCTATAGTGAAACTACAATTGTCTTCGCTTTTTGTTAATTTTATATTATAGTTCTGTCAGTCAGTTCATAATTTAGGTGCACGTTAATGTGCCAGGCCAAGTCCGGCCAGACTTACGCGGTGTGTATATAACACGAAACGTTTCAGCGTTTTTCCCTCTATCATGACTTTTTTATCGCTTCACATAAAGAAATAAGATTAGCTATGTAAATCCACATAGGTATTCTCATTCCCTGTGAAAGAAAGTTAAGTGGTTCTTCTTCTTCGTTTTCTTCCGTGGGGGCCGTCTAGATTTACTACCGGAAGCAGTGCAGCCTCTTGGGCTTTTTGTGCCTAAGCTCCCTTAATCTTTTACACCAATCCTCCCATTAGTCTTGTTCCTTGTACGAGTCTGTATAACCCCGAGACTGTTTCCTGTGGGCTCATTTCGGTTGTCTTTTGTGATTTAACGCTTCACATTTGCACAGGATATGGTAGACTGTCTCTTCTCACTCGTCGCACATTCTGCAACTTGAGTTTTCATTATATGAGCCTGTGCAGGTGTCCTTTCATGTTATCGTGCCCTGTTAGCAGCCCTACTGTTATGCAAAATCTTTTCCTACTTTGAGTAGTTGTTCCTTCGTTCTTTTGGATGGGCCCCTTATGAAGCTTTTTCCATGTCTTATTCTACTGAGGAAGTTAAGAAGTTAAGTGGTTACTGAGATATTCAATTTTAAAAATCGGTCATTTTATTACTTACTCACTCACCTCACTCATCAAAATTATAAGACACTTTCTGAGGCAGTATAAATTTGGTATTTGGTATGTAATCTGGTTTTAGTTAAAAAAAAATTCTGAAAACTGCACATTTTTACTCCGTTTTTTCTATTCAGCCGCTTAATGTACTAAGACTTAAAATAAGACCAAGTTCTGTCCATAGTTTAATTCCAAATATATTACACACCAACGCACTCTTCTTATATCTAGGATACATATTATGTGCATTGAACGTTTAATTTAACACACATAAAAGATATATACTCAGTTATCTATCCTACATGACTTATTTTTGATATGTTTTCTTTGGGAGTACTCGCCTTGAAATTTTCAAGAAAATGGAACCACACAACATGTACTCCGGGTACAGCGAGCTGAGCCTGCTCAGCCCTATTGACCCCTATGAACTTGCAGATCGCCTGCACCAAAAAAGAAGAAAAACCTACCAAAAAAGCTAAAAATATTAATCTACGTTTCAGTAGCAAGTCGACCACCATTGTGAAGATGATATTAAAAGGAAAAATTAAACAAAATTTTAAGACATTTTTGATCTAATCTGGAGAAATTCTGAAAACCTTTATACTTTTTATGAGGTTTTGTCATAAATGGCATTAGTTTATTTTACTGGTATATTTATGGAATTCAAGAAGACAAAAAAGGTGGTATGGTGTGTTAACTGATTTTAAGTTTACCTGAATTTACTTTAGCATCAAGCATGGGCAACCATGTATTATTTAAATTAACAGATATTAATGCCACACATTTATTTTTATTTAATAAAATAAATGCACTTTTATTTATTTTACGTTTTTTTTAACAAGTTTCCTTTGCTTAAATGCTAAAAGCATTCCAGTTTATTATGTGGTATTTATTAAATGCGTATTGACGAATTTCTGATTTGTTATTTTATGGGTTTGCTTAATGGTCTGGAAGTTTCACCTATATACAATTTTTTACATTTACAAGAGATTTTATAAATAATATTTTTTGTGTTTTTGTTTATATTGTATGGTTTTGTTTTTGTAACTTGAGATCTAATATTGTTTTGTGTTTTAAAGATATTATGAATATTAAATTTATTACCTATTCGTTGAATTTTATTTGATAAGCCAGGAACATATGATAAAAATAGATTTGTTATAGGTCTATTTTAATTTTGTCATAAATTTGGTTGTTTAAATTAAAGAAAGCATTTGTTAATAAAATCAAGAGGATAATTATTTTGAACCAAAATATTTAAAAAAAATTCTTTTTCGTTTTCTTTGTTTTGATTAGAACAAATTATTTTAATTCTATCAAAAAGAGTTTTTACAGCTTCTTTTTTTACCATTATTGGGTAATTAATTAGAGTTAATATTTAAGTATCTATTTGTATATGTAAGTTTTCTGTAAATTTAAGATTTGAAATTATTTACATCTTTTTTCATTAAAATATCAAGAAAAGCAAGTTGAGAGTTTTGTTCTTTTTGTTCTACCTGACTTAAGTTAGGCATTTAACAAGACATCCATAAAAATTTAGTTAGGTAGTCTGAAGAAATTCCAGATGTTTTTTTTTAGTTTCACAGTGTCTACGTAAACTTGGAAAATATTCTGTAAAACTGTTCTTTATTTTCCAATATTTTTGCAATATTTTATTTATATACCTAAATCTTTTCCATTAAGTGGATTTTAGGGTAGTGTTACTTGCTGTTTGTACAGGTCTTATGGCCTAATTTCAAAGTATTTATATATTTTATTTTTATTTTAAAACCGGTTATCGAATTTTTGCATTTTTAAAATATTTTATAAAGCAATGCATTGCAAACATATTGATACGATGTTACGACAAATATAAAAGGTTATATGAAAAAGGTTAAAAAATTTCTAGTATTATTTCTGTATTTTAAAAGAAAATGAATAAAGTGTTGTTAAGTTTCACGAAGTATTTGAATTGTACGACCTATATATGGAAACTTAGTAAATCGTAACAATATACTTCTGATTTTTATACTATTGCTTAACATTTTAATTTTCTTTCTTTAATATACATGTACATAAAGGTATAATTTTAAAATTTGTTAGTAATTAGTATTAAATTACTTTTAATTTGTATTGCATTTAATATGTAAATATGATATTTAGATACATTTTTGGGTTTTTATCTGAATAAATATATAAATCATCGAAAAATATTATTTATATGTATTATTATTACAACCGAAACCAAACGAACATTACCATCCCAATACTTGTCCAAATGATTGCAAGAACCCTTGAAGTAGTGTTATTTGCTGAGTGTACAAATTGCTTGGCATGTCTTTAAAATTAAATTTCTAAAATTTATTTAGGGCTCATTAAAGCGATAAAGGGATCTTGTACTGCCTTTACACATCATTCAAAGATTTTCCCTATTTTACAAAAGAACTGTATTAACTTGCGATAAAACTGATAGGCACCGGATTTCACATGACTATTTAAAAAATATCAAATGTGACATTATATAATCAAGTTTAATTTTTCTATCTTAAAAAGTGCAGAAAAAAAAATGTGAGACATGCTCTTGGATCACCCGGTGTACTTATAGACCGGGATCCTGTGGGCTTTTTTGTAATGATTTACAACAAGATAAAATTTTGTGAGTGGTTTCGTTTCGATGAGTCGCCCAAATTTTGACTGTAGCAACATTGGACCGTGATAGGACTGCTTTCGAGAAACCACCAAATATGCCGATTTTTTAGGTGTTGCAAAATTTATACTTAACAGGTTGATTCTAACATATTTTGTTGAGATTTTTATAAACAAAAAGAAAAATTATTTGTTCTACAAAAATTATGATAGGGTCATCCACGTCAAACATACCGAAAAAACATACAGGTAAAACGTCATCAATAACAAGCTAATTTTTTTAATATTGTTTAAAAAATATTTTAAAAAATTATTTACAGAATTGTCCTTCAATTAGGTCAATAGGATTTTAGGGGTGTTTCATTGCAAGCGATAGTAATAAATTTTACGGAATGGCTTAAGAATCGTAAATCATAGGCGCGCTGGTATATGTATCTTTATATATTTATATATCTACATATATTTATCCTTAATTGCAAATGAGGTTAATAAATATTAAAAGTATTCCTATTTCTTGTGTCGTGTCGACTAAAATTATACCGATTTTCTATCCTAATATTTTTATTATTTACTTTACTTATTTTTTGTGTACGATTGCACGGTTTAATGATCTGTTTTTATATTTGTTAAGAACAACACAAAATAATGTAAATAAATTTAAAAAGTGAGCATGCCATAACTAAAATAAATATTTGAATAAAATATATATTCCAGGAAGTTGTTTCGCCTAATTCAATCTGCCTTCCTAATGACGTACCAACGGCCTTTATTTGGCAGACAAATTAGGTTTGATTACTGTCTACCTGTGATAGTCCTTTGGCAAACTAATAATCTTTTAAATGTGCAACTGCGTAGTTCTTATTATTTTTACAGTGTTATAGTGTTAATGTTACCAAAATGGCTTGTTCAACAACACGTGCACACCTCGACCCTTTAACATTAAACGAAAAGCGTATTGTTAAAAACTATGATGTTGTGTGATTATATCACAAATGAGTAAAACTGTGATTTAAGTGTGGATGATAGAGTTGAAAAATGTGCTTTAATGACCGGAGTTAGAAAAGCGACAGTTTACAGAATTCTTAAACAAGAAAAGGAGGTATAGCGTCACCGAAAATTCAACCAGGCAAAAAAGAACTTTATATAACAGATGACAAAAAGCAAACAATTAGACGTATTGTATTATTATACAAGATATTAAAATTTATTAAAGTTACTAATACGTATGATTATTTAAAGGTATTGATATTAGTTAGTTGTTCCTTGGGCAATTAGCAAATCATATTAAAAAAATGCAGTTTTACTATTTTACTTCTTTCTTTAAACTCAAATTTGACCCCAAGATAACTAAAATGGTTTAATTTTTTAAAATAAAATTTCAATTAATTTCAATCGAAGAATTCAATAACGTATTAAACATACAGTAAAAATGGTTTACTGTTTCCTGACCATTCATTTTTTTAAATCTAATATTGTAAAATTTTAACCAAAGCCTGCAATTTTTAACCTATTTTACTTGATTTTTTATTACTATATATTATTTTAATTGTAGGACAAATGCTCTATTGTAATTTAAATATCATTTTTAAAATTAAAAATAAAATTCAGCTTGTTAGTAATAAGTACAGTAGCACCCCTGAAATTGGCATATTTAGGTTGTAGGACTACAAAATCCTATTGACTTTTTTGTAGGACAATACTGTGAATATTTTTTTAAAATATTTTTTAAGCAATATTTAAAAAATTAGCTTGATAGTGATGACGTTATACCCATATATTTTTTCGGCATTGTTAATGTGGAGGACTCGGTATACCTATCATAGTTTTTGTATGACAAACACTTTTTCTCTCTTTTCATAAAAATCTTAACAAAATGTTAGAATTAAACTGTTAGGTATCAATTTTGCAACACCTAAAAAATCGACATGTTTGGAGAAGCAGTCCTATCATGATCCAATGTTGCTGCAGTCGGAATTTGGGCGACTTGTCAAAACAAAGCCAATCAGAAAGTTTTAGCTTGTTATAAATCATAAAAAAAACCCACAGAATCCCGATCTATTAATGGTATTTGCGGTAAAATTTTGCCAGGCAACCCTGCTGCAATCTATTTTAGAGATCGAACGCTGTTAGAATAACACCGATACGTCACGGTTTTATACGGGTTTGCCATATGAGACCGTAACGTATCGGTGTTGTTCTTACAGCGTTCGATCTCTACTATGATGTATTATTTATAAAAAATTGATTTTATCAAAAAAACAGATACCTGAAAATTTAAGCGGTCGGATCTTGTACTAAATTGTAAAATATGATGAATTTCGGAACCCATTAAATATATTTACTGATTTTAGGGTATAACCATTACATGTTTACCCTATTTTCTCCTTAAAGAAGGTTTATATGATGGAATCTACTGTCAAACTTAGAATATCACCATGAAAAAATCAGCTGGTGGACTAGAGTTTTAATTTTTATGGCAGTTATTCTGGGTTTGAATCCTAAAAATTTTAAATAAATAGACTATAAAACTTCAGATATTAAAAAAAAACTTCATATAAAAGATAATTTACTTTTAAAATTGAAATAAAAATTTTGCTTAAAAATTATTTCCATTACTTTTTTTAACCCAATTTAACTTTAAAGGGTGTACCCTATCATAATCAATCTAGAATATCTTTCTTGTATAAAGACACTAAAGTATTCTATAATTTATTGCAGTAAATGTATAAGAACTACAAAAAATGGGCATTGTTTGTCTTGGCCCCAAGCATTATTGACGTTTCTGAATAAATATTTTAGGCCTTCCAGAAAAAAATATGTGACATTCTAAGGTCACTAAAAAACAATAAGAATTTATCCTAAACACTTTAAAAGGTAAATTTTTTGCGCATGCCCCAACTTTCGTCGTGTTTTTCGGTCACTTTATTTACAAATGCACAAGCAGTGCATATGTTAAAAAAAAGTTATTAATAGAACAAGTAATAATAATTAATTTTTTATAAACAGTTTAGTTCAAATTATTGTGCATAAATAATAAAATAATAATGAGAATATTTTAATTAAAATATATAATGTTATCTATGAAAGGGAAAAAACGTTGTTGTTGAGTATGTTACAGTGATAGGCGTAGTAAATTCTATTAGGAGAATTTATATTCTATTAGTTTTTCAATGTCTTGTTTTGAATATCGCTTAAAACAAGTAAGCAAACGCAATGAAAAATTTGTTTCAAAAAATTTAATTTTTGCTCTACTTACCTTATTAAATTTATCACTTTTATTATTCCAAACAATTTTGAAAGTATAACCTTAATTTCACTCTTTTCTGAATTATTAAAAATGGTTTATTATATACCAAAAATAATATAAATTAACACTTAAAATGCACAACACAATTTAGAGCGAAAACTATACATTTAAAAGGTGTGATATTCTGTTAAAACATCAAAATTTTGATAAATAATGCCTAAGGTTGCATGCAAATTTGCTTTGTTGTGTAATGAGTTTTGAATGCCGGAGATTGATCCGCATAATCGAGTTTCGGATAACTTTTGTGCCCTCTTAGAGAGCAGTCTAATATACAATACTACCTACATAAATACAGTGTGTCTACTTAAGTTGGAACCATATAAAAAACTTTTTTATTATTAAGTTTACGAAAAAAGTTATTATTTATAAAAAAAGAAGGGATTGAAACTTCGGTAATAGGTATAAAATTATTATTTTAAATACTGTCGAGCGCTTTCAACCAAACTAGGCCATCATCACGACCCACTAAAAGTAAGGCAATAAATGTGTTTTTTTTTAATAAAATAAAATATCTCACTTACTTGTCAAAATTACAGGAACTCAAGTCATATGACACAAAACAAATATAAACATTAAATATAAGTACTTTAAAATTCACAAACACTTGGACATACATATTAAAACAAGAATATAAAATAATCACAATCAAAAAAGAAAAAGGAATTTGCAAAAAATACAAAAATATTTGTATTCCTATAAGCTGGCAATCCAGGCCGTTGTACAAACATAATAAGTTATAGATAAAATTAATTTATATTTAAGTAGACGAACTTTTGTGTCTATGTTATATAAGAAAATTTTAAAAAATTGGTTTAAAATTATATGTATAATTTGGGTATTTAGACAATTCGGGCTTATTGAAGTATTTCTTGCAATTTCCAGATCTTCAAAAAGGTTAAGTCTTAATCCTAGATGATTTATGATATGTAAAATTTTTCAATTATTTGGTGACAATGATTTAACAGTGAGTAAGGCCGATGGTAATTGCTGTTATCATGAACAAACAGCCATCATCAGACCTTCCTGTAAGGCAATAAATGTTTTTTTTTTAATAAAATAAAATATCTCATTTTTTGAAAATTTAGAGTGAACAATAATGATATCAAAATCAAATATAAGTACTGTTAAAATTCAAACACTTGGACATACATTTAAAATCAAGATTAAAATAATCCATCAAAAAGAAAAGTATTTGCAAAATAAAATTTATTTGTATCGCTAATAGAGCTGGCAATAAATTTAAAACTAATAGTTATAATAAAATTAATTTATATTTGAAAAGAGGAAATTAGGCAGAATTTAAAAATTTTAAAAAAGGTGTCATTTAAAATTTAATGTAGTTATAGTGATTTGTAAATTTTTCCGATTATTGAGTTTTTCTATCTTCAATCTTTAAAATTATCTGAATCCTGATTTTATGATAAATATTTTTTTTTGTACTATAGATTTAAAGATTTTAAAGGTTTGCGAAATTTTTAAAAATAGGGAAACTCTGTACAAAAGGTGGAAAATTTTCTGCTTGAGAATAATTTCGAGCTCTTAGTAATAATCCCCTTAATGGTATTGTTAATGCCACTAAGATTACTTTAAAAATATGCGCGGATACAATCAAACAATACTCTAGTAATATATGGTCGTCTTAGCCACACCTGAGGATTCAATTTTTTTGCAATCCCCGTATTTTTAATGCAAAAAGCATACCTCTAATGACGTATTTAATTTTTCATTTCATTTAGAGCCATATGTCTAAAGAACTTTTTCTTTCTATTTTTAAATTATATAACAAGGCTGAAAAATATCTATACCAATATTATATTGCATGGGGGAAAATAAACGGTTTCTGTACTTCCTCATTACTTATTATAGATTTCGCTTAGCGCCGCCTGACAAGATATGGCAAAACTACCTATTTAAAATTCACAAACCCGTATACTAATTGGTGTCCATTTATCTTTTGTTAAAAGATGTTTGTTTGTTTTTTTTTTTAATATCATCACCATGCTCACCTAAATGGAACTTTTTAATATTATTTTACCTTTTAACAGCTTTTTTTTTGTATTAATATGCTTTCCTGAATTAGTCTGTCAAATGGCGTCAGTGTCGTTTAAATCGTCGTGTCTGAGTTGACAGCAAATGTGATACCCCAATAAGCGGAAAACCTGTAGTTATCTTAGCTACACCCAATAATGCCATCCTTTTGGAACCCCCGTAATTTTAATGGTATCAATAATAAGATTTAGGGTTAAAGTAAGATGCAGGTGTGCTTCTTTCTTAAAATATTTTTAACTCCCTGTCACTTTCGATTTAACCGGAAGTTGCTGTCAACTTGCTTATTTTATATGGAACACCTTGTATATCTTTGTATCTTTGGATTTTGCATGCAAATCCAAAACACATTTTATGTATAATGTCTTATACCTATGTCTAACCGTGTTTATGATATTTGACCTTAAATCAAAAACATATCTTTGGCGTAACCACCTTTGCAATTGCTCATGTTTGGCAGAATGTTTTAAAAAGATCTTAGGTATACTCTTTTGTCATTTTTGTTGTCTACTTTTATACATGGTGTCCAAAATTTTGGGGTAAATATTTACATATTCAAAGTCGCAAAAGTAGTTTTTTTTTAATGGGATAACTTATAACTTTAAGTACTATTAAGTCTAGGACTTAATTCTGTTACTGTTACTCAGTTTATAGAAGAATTTCCTGTGGGTAAGGATCAAAATTTCCGGTATTAATTATATGGGGCACCGACCCATTGTCCTTGAATTTTCGAAGATCGCTGGTTGGGTCCCAACGGCCCTTGATTTGACCTACCCGGTCACCTGACTTGACACCCCTAGACTTTTTCTTGTGGGGGTATGTAAAAAAGCAAAGTCCATGTTTCTCCAGTAAATAACCGTGAGAAATTACTCGAGAAGGTACGGATAGCGCTTCCCGAATTAGATAATGAGAGATTCAACAAGCCACATCAAGTGTCCAATGAAGAATTGAAATGTGCCTTAAAATGAACGTGCAGCATATAGAATATTACTTATATATATTTTTTTATTATTATTTTAAAGATTTTTCTTTAGATAATTATAGTTTTAGGGATTATTAAATAATAATTAACTTGTTTTATGTCGTAGATTACTTATACTTTAGTTAACTAACTAATCTAACTAATTGGCTTTCTTTTATTTTATAAATTTAAATTTTTACTTTACTAGTAAAAGCTGTTAGCATAAAATACATTTATATATCCTGTTTGATAGAAAATTACAGTGATTGTTTTTCCATAGCTATTTATGCGAAATGTAAAGGTTTAGCCAAGTCAATACGATATTTTTATGGAATACCTCAATATTTTAAAAATGGTTAAAAATAGGTAAGATAGACTTATTACTATTTAAAGTTACAGGGTGTAAAAAAAACAACTTTTGCGACTTTAAAAATGCATATGTTTGCCGCAGAATTTTGGACACCCTGTATAATATTAAACAACAAGAATGACAAAAGGGTAAACCCAAGAATCTTTACCATCATTCTGCCAAACAAGAGGATCAATTCTTCAAAAACTACTAAATATCCAGTATCCAAAAATGCAATGATATACCATTTAAAATAGGCAAGTTGACAGTAACTTCCGGTTAAACCAGAAGTAACAGAAAGTTAAAAGTATTTAAAAAAAAAGCACTTCTGCAACCTTCCTTTACCTCAAAAAAACTTTTAATGAACAGGTTGGATGAATAACCCTGTATATAACCCAAAAATTGCCCTATTTTAAACATCAAAACACATAAGAAAAATTGTTAAACGATGAATAACTGTTTTCCAATGCATATGTCAATTATAAAAAGCTTTTAACTTGTCATTTGTTTTTACTAGAAAATCCATTTATCAAAAACATTTTTCTGATTTTTTTTCGTATAAAAGTATAAATTTTGAAATATATTGTATTATTAATAATGCATTTATCAAGGTATCTTACTTTTGTAATACTCAAATGGGTATTTTAATTATTTTATGTGACTCCAAAATGTATTATCCTGAATATATGGATTTACATGAAAGTCTACATTTTCAGATGCAAAAATATGCCAGTGTTCGACAGTCAGCAAGCGATTTTGAAACCTGTTATGTTATATTGCATTCTTAATATCCTCCAGACGGAGATGCATTAGACATGATCTTGAAACATGTTTCTTGTTCCAGAGTTATTACGCACGTAGATTTAGTGCCTAATATTATAAAAGACACAGCATCTTCAGAAACTTGGATTTTTATCACCAGGCTATCAATATTTGATACAATTATTCGTAATTTTACTTCTTCGTCAGTTTTTACAAATAGAGGCAGATACAAAATAATTTTGTCAGGCTTTGTCGTTACTAAGAGCATTTTATATGATCTGAGCAAAGCAGTCTGGAAATTTCAGCTGCTCAATTTTGTTTTGATATATCACACCGAAGACAAGTTGCAAATTGCTCAGTATAATCCATTTATTGATCAACTTTTTACAATAACTTACCTTGAGGCAGATGAAAATTTTAAGGAATACCCTAATAAATTAAAAGATACAAATGGTTACAGGTTTAAACTTTTAGGTAAGTTACAATAATATGCTTTTTTTCTTCGCTTTAGGAAAATATCTAGAGGTTAGTTATTGTCGTTAAAAATAATAACGGGCCAGAATATAATGAAATTAACAAAAATTAAATGTTAGTTTTACTTGGATCAAAGCAGGTTTTTACAATTTACAAGTGACGCCTTACTGGGTTTTGTAACCTTAAAATATTTTTTAAATGCAATTATGCCATAAATTGACAAAATATTTTATGTTAACCATATTTTATTTTGATTTCTGGGAATATCAAATTAAAAAAAAAATATTTGGCTTTTCTCCAGAATAAAAATATTTATATATTATTTTTTAACAAATTATACTTTTTTGTAGATTATTATGGAGAGCTAGTCTGCTCTCGCAATAATAGTAACAAAAAACATGAAAAGACATAAAAAGGTTTAATTCTTTATAAAATTGAATTGTTTTAAGTACTATAATAAAATAATTATTTTTATGAAATTATATAAAAATAGAAAATTAACTTACTTGAAAACATTGGCAACCCGTTATAAGATATATATGTTATTTCAAAACTTATTGGTTATCGACGGACGAGTGTAGCACATAATTCACTTTATTATATTACTTAAAACAGATAAGAAACAAAAAAATTGTGTTTAACTAACTGACATTGACATTTGACATCACTTCTTTTATAAAAAATAGTTACTGGTGAAGGTACACGTGTAGGTACCTTTAATATTATATATATATATATATATATATATATATATATATATATATATATATATATATATATATATATATATATATATATATATATATATATATATATATATATATATATATATTACTTAAAACAGATAAGAAAAAAAAAATTGTGTTTAACTACTGACATTGACATTTGACATCACTTCTTTTATAAAAATAGTTACTGTGAAGTAAAGTGTAGGTACCTTTAATATTTAAAAATATATATATATATATATATATATATATATATATATATATATATATATATATATATATATATATATATATATATATATATATATATATATATATATATATATATATATATATATATTTTATATATATATATATATATATATATATATATATATATATATATATATATATATATATATATATAATATATACATATATATATATATATATATATATATATATATATATATATATATATATATATATATCAAATTTATATATATATTATATATATTATATATATATATATATATATATATATATATATATATACATATATATACATATATATATATATATATATATATATATATATATATATATATATATATATATATATATATATATATATAAAATATATATATATATATATATAAAATATCAAATTAAAAGAAAAATTATTTGGCTTTTCTCCCAAAATATTTATATATTATTTTTTAAAAATTATATATTTTTTTTAATAGATTATTATGGAGAGCTAGTTTGCTCTCGCAATAATAGTAACAAAAAACATGAAAAGACATGACATTGACATGACTTTTTTGAAAAAAGTCATGTCAAAAGTCAATGTCAGTTAGTTAAATACAATTTTTTAGTTTCTTATCTGTTTTGAGTAATATAATAAAATAATTTATGTGCTACACCCGTCCCTAGATAACCAATAAGTTTGAAATAACATTATATATCTTATAACGGGTTACCAATGTTTTCAAGTAAGTTTATTTTCTATTTTTATATAATTTGATAATTATTATTATAGTACTTAAAACAAATCAATTTTATAAAGAATTAAACTGTTTTATGTCTTTTCATGTTTTTTGTTACTATTATTGCGAGAGCAGACGAGCTCTTCATAATAATCTATAAAAAAAAGTATAATTTAAAAAAAATAATATATAAATATCTTTATTCTGGAGAAAAGCCAAATAATTTTGCTAAAATATTATTGGCATTTTAAATAAATATAGTTTTTTTTCCTTATAATGTAAAGCTTTTAGTAAATCAATGGTGCGGATCATTTTTATTACTCATTTTTTGTCTCAGATGAGTTTGAGGCGCTTACTGTATTTTTTTGCAATTATATGCACAGTGAACACCGTTGTATGTCTACAAAAGTTTAAACGGTCATTATATAGCGGTCATAAGGTAAAATCTTCTTCTTAAATAATGTTAAACTGTAAAGATCTACTTTATTTGAACGTTATTTATGGTACGGGAGCTAGCAACGTCGGAAAAACAAGAATTTCAGGTCGACTGATTTTTTTTGATATGTTGTCCTCCTTCCTCTTTCGGGTAGACCCTGGGATATCTGGTTAGCGGTAGCGGTTGCGTTTATTAGTACGCATTCTACCTGTACAATTAATAATCCAAGATTTTGGAAACATTTTAAAAAGCCTAATTTTTAATTTCTTGAATTTATATAGGTTAACCAAACATAATTATTTTTATTGCCAGATATTATTGCTAATTATATGCCAGACGCGATTTTTTTTTGATAAAAATTTAAAACTATTTTAGTATCTCTGTTATTTTAATATTATGTTATTATAAACCTAAAATTAATTTGCCAAACGTTAATTCGACTGCTAAACCCTGAATAAAAACGACCAACTTATTAGTTCAAGGGTTAGTTGATTCATAAATAGCCTGCAAATTAATACGAATTCTTTGCTTTTTTAGGTACGATGCCTCGACGGCTAAACGAGTATCACGTTTGCCTAGCAACACGAGTATCCCGATTTCGATTTTATAAAACTCCAAGTACTTTTTTTTATTAAAATTACAGTTTTTATACGTACTTTCTAAGCTTTAAATTTGTTTATTCACTTTTGATATTGCACTTTACTTTTACAGTGCTGACCAGGCTTATATATATTTTCGAGTTCAATGACATCAATTTGTCCTTATTTATTAATTAATATTTGAAAAACTGTATTATAAATATCACTAAAACTAATTTTAAAACAATCCTTAGTTGTTTTTTAATATTAGTTTAGTTTTTCATAAACTTCGTAAATTAAGTTTGAGAGTTAAAATTGTATATGTAAGTAAAATCTTCGTCATTTCGTATAGTACAATGTATAGGAGCCTCAAAAACGCTATCTTTGCAACTGAATATGTCATTAACTGTATTGTTCATAAATTTCATACTGCAACAATCAATGCCGTATTATTTAAATAATAATCGGTATAAATTTCAAAAAAATCCTAAGAAAGTGCCTCTCGTGATACAACTACCTTAAGTTTGCCGTTCTTATTGAAGGTTAAGCAATCGAATTAACGTTTGACAAATTAATTTTAGGTTTTGGTACATTCAAATAACATATTATTAAAATTACAGACATACTAAAATAGTTTGAAATTAAAAAAAAATGCCTAGTAGTATTAGCTTTCTAGTGACGAAAATTTTTTCGCGCCTTGGAGCTTGGCGTGCCCTGAAAAGTTTGACAATAAAAAAGGGCAATTAAAATATGAAATCGTACAAAACGCTCTTGAGCTACTCCAAACCCTATCTCATCTAGAGTGCGTGTAAAAATGATTATATGTATATGCGCTGTTTTTGAAATCAAGAACTTCTTTTCATTGCGATGCAAAATTTCTCATGGCACAATGAATACAAGGTAGGATCTTGAGCATGACGTTTGTCACGTGATAGCCGGGTTATTACTTAGTAATGTGACTAAAAGGATTTTTTCGCGGCATACCGTTTTTACCGAACTCAAGGACTGGAATTAACGCAACGCCAGTTCGTAGGCAAGGTGTTTGATATAGTGATCTGTTTGTTTTTGTTTTGGAAAAACGTAAACAAATTGCCAAATCTCAAAAACCAAAATCAGGAAGTTACCTTGAAAATGTAATAAAATTATTCAAAAATGTTGGTTTTTGTGTTAATGTAGGGAACATCAATTTGAATATAAACATTTATTGATATGACAGTTCCAAGCACCGGTAACAAGGTTGATTTGGACAGCTGCTGCATTCGTTTAATAAAAAATTATAGTAAATCAGGTGTTATACGGCACTTCGATGTCATTTTATGTCTTTCTAGTAGTTTGTATTATTCAATAACACGTTCTGTAAACTGACTTGATCAACAGCAATCGCATTAAGCATCTAAAGTAAATGTCATATCTGTGTGTCACTTCAGATAATAAACAAAAATAGTTTTCTGGCTTTAAACATATTTTTTAACAATAAAGAATCATCGGTTTATAAAAATGTAAATTATGGTGCAATACCATAAACATTTAAGAAGTTATTATTTCCGGAGTGTTGTTATTCAGTGTGTTTCATCAATGTTGCCGGTGCAGTGTGTTTACAAGAACTATCCCTCCTCGCCCCTCTGAATATATTAATGCCAAACAAGATTTGTTTACTTTATTTCTATTCAAGAATTCGTTGATTCTAACCGTGCTTAACCCGCATATCCTCACAAAAACAAAACGGTTTACGTATGTCACGCGTGTGTCAATTTACCTATTAATCGTTTAATACGCTTTTTGAGTTTAAATCCAAATGTAAGGTCTTTAGAGAGCCAAGTAATAAGTCAAAAATATAAGATAAAATCCAAACTTTCCATTCAATAAGATATTAGCTGTTTCCAAGTCAACTTTAACAAGTAAATCTTTTCCTCTGATTTAAATATAATTGTACCTATTCATTCATTAGGAAGTTAACTAATTAAATCGAAAAATTTGCAATCCAAATAGTCGTTAAACCATAGAAAAAAAGACATCACAGGCACCAAAACAATGGAAAAGCTGCGAATCCTCCATTATTTTAATTTGATACTTGACATAACAATTGAAATGACCTAATATGTCGTCATAACATCTTCTCCTACGTTACCGGTTCTCGCCAAAATTTGTTTTAAATTAAGTTGAAGCTGTATGTTTATAGTGGTATTTTTATTAATTTGTTTAGCGTTTTACTTTGCTTTTCGGTAGTTTTGTGACTCTAAAACTAGTTGAAGTTTAAGATAATTTGTTATATTAAAAGCCCATATCTTTAAAATAAGCCTAATATTTAAAAATGGCAAAAAATTCACAAAGATTGCAGGCTTTCTATTTAAATTTTGGAACGAAGTCACATTGCTACGTCATTGCGCAAAGCGAACCGATTTTGGATCGCTGGTGATCCTACCTTGAATTCATTGTGCCATGAAAATTTCTTAGATCAAGTTTTACACCCTAAAGTCCGTTTAACTTGGATTACGACAAAGGCCTTGCGACCAATCGGACCTATACCACATCGAGTCTCTAACGGTTTTTTTTAGTACCGCATGTTATAGCTTTGGACACGTCTTAACCTAAGAAACACAATATATAAATATACCTACCAGAGTCTTAATAAACTCTGATACCTACTTAATAAACATAAAATGATTTTAGATCTTTTGTTTTAAAAAGGATGGGTGTATTACAAATTATAAAGAGCAGTTAGTAATAAATTCTTGTAAATAAATAGTTTTACTGATTTGTATTAAATTAAAACATTAATTTTCAAGGTAAAAAAAACTTTGGTAGGCATGAATTATATAAAAAAACCTGTTAAAAACTCAAATCTAAAGAAGTTCTACAGTATTGGTCATTTGAGCTATCTATTAATTGTGCTGCTTGTTTTTAAAGAAAATACATAAAATTAGTTTCTTGGAGTGTCAAAACTATTAATTTCATATTCGATGGAAGGTAGTAGTTTTTTATTTTTTTAATATGTTTATTTAATTTTGAATGCAAAATCCTGAACTAAATTATTTTTTGACAAATAGTTAACATTTAAAGTATGCCCTGTTGCCAAGAGTGTTCATTTTTACCTCTTTGTAAAATCTAACCCATTGTTAAGTCCATTGCTAACTTTAACAACGCGTTCATTACTCGGCTGTGAGGGTATTCTTTCCAGTTTTAAATTTAAGGAATGGCTGCAAATGAAGAATTTAAAAATTTTGAATATTATAATATGCTGACTTGTTACATAAAGTTACATAGTTACATTTCGAGCATATCTTAATTTTTTTTTGTTATATTAAAATATTAAGATTGCTATGTTTGTTTGTTGTATTCAATTAAAATCATCAAAACAGAACGTATGAAATATTTTTAAGAATTCTAATGTGCAAATCACGGCCAACTAAAAAGTAACACATCAAATTTTTATATTTGTGAGGATTTTGACATCTCAAGATACAAAAGTGGCAATTATATATCATTATAATGGCAAAAAATAGGGCAATCTAATGACATAATAAAATAAAGGGTGTCCCATTTAAAACATCATAATTTCTGGCGGTATCTTAAAAACACTAGCTCTAAAAAAAAAGTCGAGCCTGCCGCTGAATTATACGTAAAAAGTTCTGTAAGAGTGTCTTTTTACCTTTTCGATAGGTAATCAGGGAGCTGAGATCCGAGGTATTCTCTAAAAGTGTAAATTAACAATTTTACCCTGTAGCTCAAAAAACAAGAGGGCTGGAAAATTTTGATTATGGCATCTTTCGTTTCTTGAAAAAGTAGCCCAGGTTTGCGTAAGCGGCAACCTTGTATCTCCCCTAGCAACGGAGAAACCCCATAATGACAACGAAAATTCGACACCCTGTACATTGTTCACGGTTATCTCGTAAGCATTTACTAACGTTAAGGGCGCAAAAAAATGTAAAAAAGGTTACTTTAAAATGCTTTATGTTTCATTTAACCAGTTTAAAATATAGATGAACAGCGATTATATGGACATTTGTCATGTGATTTTAGTAAGCTCTCAGATATTTTTTTTACATACTTGTTTACTTTATTTTTTTGTTAGTTTTACTATTGGTTATTGTAGTTTTAAAAATAACTAGATAAGTTTTGTTTTTTAGGTAACCCAACAAAATTAAACTTGGACAGATTATACACAGACTCAGGACCGTATCTAGGCGGTGGCGAGATGGGCGCTCGCCAAGGGCGCAGCTACCTGGGGGGCGCAAAATCGGCTACGTTTTTTTTTCATCAGTACCTTAGTCATATTATTAATATTTTTTGGTAACAAAATTAATCAAATAATTAAATTACAACAGAACAATTTTAAAACAAATTTTCAACTTAATTATTTTTAATATATTATTAAAACTAAAAAATAAAAATGTATGACTTATTGATAAAATATCAATGTATCCTGATATCTACCGCGAGAATAAAACTCTCAATTTTTTTAATATTTAAGCTGCGGATAAATTGTTAATTTATAAATTGGGGGCAGCACTTTTTTTTTGGTGCATATTATTTTATTTATTAAAGTATAAATGTTACGTTTAGTAGGCCTGTTATGTCAGTATTGTTTTAACTACGATTTTATTATTGAAAAAATGTAGTTTAAGTTAAATCATCCGCAAATAAGAATATATAGCTAATTTACATTTCACTTTTTATAATCAGATACAAACAGTTGTTTTATGTAAATCATGTCTCTTTCAAATAGTAGGCTAATATTTTAACACAAAGAAAATATAGAATTTGACAAAAATTTCATCACAAAATTGGTGTTTTAAAGAAAAGAAATTTTCCGGGGAAAATCGCCAGAATAGTGATGAGCGACATCGGTCTTGGTCCTGCGGTCTTGGTCTTGCAGCAAGACCAAGACCGAGACCAAGACCAAGACCAAAACCGGGATATGCAAGACCAAGATTAAAACCGGGATATGCAAGACCAAGACCAAGGAGTGCAAAACTACGCAAAACCAAGACCAACCTGCAAGACTCTTGCACTACTGCAACTTTTTTTTTATTTTTATATTCAATATGCAGAGGTATTTCATACAGAAATGACAAAAAATGTTGCGAGAACTGCAAAAAAAGGCGATTATTTAATGAGTTCTTTAATAACATTTTAATTAAATTGATAACTTTTTTATTTTATACAGTTCTTTAACAACGATAATAAGTAAATTCAATCACATGTCTCAAAAATAATAAGATTGTGACTCAATGGTCCGTCAAGAAGGATATCTCCGAAACCGTTCACGACAGAGAAAAGCTAGGGGTACAAAAGTTAAAGAAGCTGAAAATAACTTTCATACTCCTAATGTTTTTTCTAAATAAGCTATCTGGTGATGTCACTTACAAGGTGAATCAAAAATTTTTAAAATCCAGAAAAACATTCTTTTTGTTCCACACTGTAAGACGTGGCACCATTAGATTGCTTCTTAAAACTAAGATTAAATGTTAAAGAGATGAATAAGTAGAAAATATATTTTTCATGTCATATAGGAATAATTTTTATACAAATGGATTTTACTTCGCTTCCGGTTTTGACGGAAAAGGCAAAACAATGCTGAAAGAATAATAATGACGCCATTATTGTCAAAACCGAAAATTATATATAAAAACCATCTACGTTGACATTGTTTCTATATGACGGTTTAACAATTTTACAGCATAATATATAGAGCGATATAGAGCGATAGATCGGTAATTTTTTTAAATGGTTTTTTTGTCATAAATTTTTTATTTTGCGTTAAAAGCTAGAAATAAGTGGGTTTTCTTGAGTAACAGTGGATTCTTCCGAAAATTCTGGAATAGAAAAACATTTAACATTTTACGCCTTTTTTTATACAGTAAAGCGCAGAGGACTACGAACATAGGACGATCCTGGACGATTTTGGATGTACCTAAAAACGTCGCACGCATTGCTTATCGATCAATAATTTTCGGCAAACAAATTTATAAGACGCGCGTCGGCCGGCAAAGCGATCAACACAATACCTTTGTTCCTGAAATAATTCTTTACTATCGAACGCTCGACAGCTATAGTTGTACGGTGTCGATTATTTGCGACCAAAACAATTTTTTTTAAATAAAATAATAATTATTAATAATGGATGTTCACGAACTGGAAAAAAAATTAAAACTATTAAATGGTATCACCGTGGAAATCCTGATAGGGGAGTTAGGGAATTATTTATTAATTTATTTCCAACCAGGCTTACCCCACAATTTTCACTATTCACCGAGTCATTAAAAACTTTTGACATTTGGTTGTTTAACTCCAAGAAAACATAAACATGATAGTGCACCAGAAAAAAACAACGAAAGGGAAATGAAGGAAATTATAGTAGTGGCAAGTGTTAGTGAAAATCCTACAATTTCATCAATACAATTGTACAACAGGTTAATTTGAGCAAATGATCAGTGGAAAGAGTGCTTAAAAAATGAATACCGATCCTACAAACTAAAAAAAAACCCATGAAATTTTCCCTGATGATCATTTTAGACGAATGCAATTTTGTGAAACTGTAAAGAAAAATAACAATGAAAATTTCATAAGAAACATTGTTTTTCATGGTCTCACCCAACGATTTTTTTTCTCTGGGGTCACGTAAAATCACAAATTTATGGTTTCCAGGAGAATAGGGCTAATAATCTACAAGAATTGCAATTACAAATTGAGAATTCTTTTACGATTATTACCCTTAACATTCTAGCAAATGTCAGAAGGCGTTTTTATGACAGTTATTGTTTGGCTCAGGAAGGTGGTTTATTTGAGCATCTTCGATAACTTGAAAGATTTTATTTTTTTTATTTTATGAATGCACATTAATTTATTTTTTTTTAACTGTTTGGTTCTTAAAACCGTAGCAAACGTTGCGGTGTCGTAAGCAACTAATTTTAAATTTATGGCTGATAAGAAATACGATCGAAGACGGTTGATGCTAGCTAGCTTCTGTTACTTGCCTATAAACACTGCATATTCTTACTGAAAATAAAAACGTAGTACACAACTAAACTGGGCAGATAACTCTTCAGAATTTATCACCGTACTCCCCACCAGTCCCAACCAAAAATGAGCCACGTGAGACAGAAATAAAAATGCAAGCCACAAAATTATTATTGGTATTTTAGAATTGGGTAAATCCAAAATCATCCAGTAGCCTCCTATGTTCGCAGTACGGTGCGCTTTACTGTATAAAATATAAAAAGGTGTGAGCCACAATAGACCGATCGGTCGCGGTGGAAGGGTGTTATACGTGTTATACCCACTTACTTTAAACCTACCTACCTATCTACGGTAAATGTTTGACTAATTTAAAAATAAAAAGTTCATATGAACTGAAAATATTTTCGAATAACTTTTTTTGAATCAGAAACCAATGTTTTCATATAGAATTATTGTCACGGAAATTTTACATCTGGTTGAAATTAAAAGTTTCTTTTTTCTGATCACTGATCACACAGTACATAGTTTTGTATTTCTCTTAATTTTATATACTTCGTCAAAGAAAATCTAAATAATTCTTATCACTAAAATGTTTCTAGATGCCACTAAAAGCATAAAAACAAGTTGTGTCTCAATTCAGCTAAAAATGGAGCATAAATAAATAGACCCCTTTTAGTGTAAGGTTAAAATTAATAAATTTTATAATGTTAATGCAGAAAATATAGTCACCATCTTCATTTATTTTTAAGTATTAAAAAAATATATTTTATTTAAGATAACTTAGTTTAAATTATTACTACCAAAACAAAACAAGACCAGCAAGACTTTTGCAGCAAGACCAAGACCAAGACCGGGTGCTGCAAGACCAAGACCTTCCTTTGGCTTGCAAGACCAAAACCAGGACCAGGCTTGCAAGACCAAGACCAAGACTAGCCCGGTCTTGGTCTTGGTCTTGCTTTGCTCATCGCTATCCCGGCATCCCCTCTTTCGTTGCGGGGTATTTCATACTTCCCAAATCCCCCGATGTCTGGGGGGAGGGGGGCGCAAATGTTAAGCCTCGCCAAGGGCGCGGCCATACCTAGATACGGCCCTGCACAGACTTTGACTCACATTTTCGATTTGCCTTAGCAGCGAGCCTAAATGCTACTTTTGTCCACACATACTTAGGAAAAAATAACTCCACTTTATCACACATTGTAGAACATGTTGCTTTAACTAATGTCGATTTTTGTCTTTACACTCAAGCAGTAAGTGGAGGATTTTACGTGCCAAACAAATTTAAAAATAAAATAGAGTTTTCCTATCCGCATATGACCAATAATCTTGTCGCTTTAGTGCCTAATCCTAGAAGACTTGAAAAATGGGAAAATATGTTTTTAATTTTTGACACAAAGTTTTTAATACTAATAATAATGTTAATTTGTGTAATGGCTTATTTGGACAAATTATTTTTCCTAGCTGAGGGGATGACATACAATCTTTTCTGTTTGTTACGATAAGAGTACCTGTACCGAGGTTTATTAAAAAAAAATCACCTATAAAGGCAACTTGGCTTCTGTTTATGTTTGTTGTTGGAATAATTTGCGAAAATGGGTTTCTGTTAGAGGTATTAAGCCAGAAACTAAGTAATAAAATAAATACCCTTAAAGATATAAATCAACTGGGTTTAAAGATTTACAGTAGCTACTACACGGATAGAGACTTGATCAATTCATCATATTTCCAAACTGGATTCAATGTCACCTTAGTAGATAAGACTACTTTAAAAAATGGTTTTCAAAAATAATGGCAAAAGTGCATTTATTTTATTGCCCCACATCTAGAAATGGAGAGTTACGTTAAATTTTTTGCAAACAAACATATCTATTTTAAATATCATATTCTACAACAGACAGTCTCACCTAAACTCGGCTCTTTTATCATCAAGAAAAAATCACCGTTTATGGAAATAATTAATGAACTATCTCTTAAAGTTAGGGAATTTGGAGTCTCAGACAAAAAATCTACCAGACCTAAACGGAGTTTACTACCTGATACATCAATGAAATTTTCGCATTTTCTTGGCATATTTATTATTTTAATATCAGGGTATGGTATAGCATTAGTGGCTTTCATTATTCAGTTGTTAGTGCATATTTTTAACAAAAAACAAATAAATAAATAAACAAATATACTTGTGTTCCATATAGTAAATAATTATAAACCAATTTTTATTTAAAATACGACACAACACAACGGTTTAATATCTAGAATTTAAATTTCCCATAATGATAATTTGATAAAACAAATAATTTGTATTTAATAGAACATCTGGATTACTTATCATTTTTAAAACTTAATAATATTTATTGTAAGTCTTCAGCATTAAAACACCACATTCCGTGACATAAGAGAAGTTAAGTCGCTGAGTCTGAGCGTGGCCAGTAACTGGATGGGTGCCGTACTGGGACCACGTTGACGGAACTGGGCAAAATGGGTTAAACATCTAAAAATTAGGCAGCTTCGGTACCTAGTACTTGGGCTTTAAACAAGGTTTACGGGATTTTATAGGAATAAAATATATTCTTAATTTGTTTTTTACTTTGTAATATCTGGCTTTTGTTATTTTCTTTTTTAATATTTTTTTAAGTATCATAGAGGCAAAGAACAGCGATTAAGTTTTTTGGTACTTCACGTTCAGAAAATAAAAACTTAACAGTTCCGTTTAGGGTATATTACTTTATATATATATATATATATATATATATATATATATATATATATATATATATATATATATATATACAGGGTTGTGAATTAATAACGGATAAATTCAATAAAAGGGAAGGAATTTCTTTTTAAAAAATCCTCGGACACGTCGATTTTATTTTTGGATCGGGCATATTTTGACATCAAATGTAGATATAAGGGTGTCGCAAGAGTTTGACAGGAAAAAAATTTTTCTTAAATGGAACCCACTGTATATTTTTGCATTTTTGGATTCTCCCGAAAATTCTGGACATGTTTTATGTATAATAGCATATACCTATCTTTAACTGTTCACGAAATAATTACGTTTAAATAATAATTATAACACTTTATTGCAACATAAATTGATTAATTACATTCCGCATTTTTTTAAATGTATTTTATCAAATGCTGGAAGTGGCCGCCATTAGCATCTCAAATCAGCATGAACCATTTATAACCAGTCATTTCAATTACCTATACACCTCTGTTTGTGAATATTTGACATAGACTTCAAATAAGTGTCAATTATTTAAAAGTTTCAACTGTATTGGTAATTGAAAATAATTACAATGCGTTTAACTGAGACTCAGAGAATCGAAATATTAATTATGCTTGGCTGTGGTGAGAAAACTAGAACACACAACGAAGTTCGAATTATGTTCAACAATAAAAATCCGAACAGAGAACCTGTAAGTCAGTCTACAATCAGTAGAATTGAGGCTAAGTGGAGAGGGGACTGGAACTGTTAAGGATATTGGCAGACCAGGAAGGGCCGGCGTTCCTAATGAAAACTGGATATCCTGGTTTCATTACATGAAAATCCGAACCTCTCAAGTACTCAGCCCGCTTTGGATAATACCTTCATGATCGAGTGTAACAAAAATTTTTAAAGAAGGAAAAGTGGCACCCTTATAAAATGCAATTACTTAAGAGCTACTAGAAGATGATCCAGATCGCAGAAACGAGTTTTGTGAGACCATGACCGAGAGAACTGATAATAACCCTAGACTAGTGAAACAGATATGCTTTTCAAACGAGGCAACTTTTGTTTAAATGGACAAGTAAAAGGATATTTTTAGGTATAGGCCTGAAAATCCACACGGGTTTAGGGAAAGTCATTCTCAGAATTATGAAAAGGTGAATGTATGGGCAGGGTTATTAATAACAGAGTAATTGGACCATACTTTTGAAGGAACTTTAACGGGA